>PNEQ01043615.1:0-22573 GCA_003012365.1 Medauroidea extradentata | reverse complement strand
CTGTCTGTCTGGAAAACTACTGTGTTTTGTTTCGTCTCTTCATTGTGTCGTTTGTCTTGTCTGTATATGTCTGATATCTGTTGCGTTTTGTCTCGTCTACTTGTTGTGTTCTTTTGTTATTTTTCTGTTCGTGTCTGATATCTACTGTGTTTGTTGTTTCGTCTCATCGTTGTGTCGCATGTTATTTGGTTTTTATTTTGTTATTAATTTTCATTTATTATCTGTTTGCTCTTTGTTTTTATTTGACCCGATTCCATCTTGGAATTTCATGTTGTGTATGTATCTTGCTGACTAAGCATACTCTGCTTATTTTATGGTTTCTTTTATTTGTTTAGTTTTTCTTTGACAGTCGTTCAATTTTGCAATTGAGTACGTCCAAGAAACTGAATCTAGTCACATTTAACTCAAACTCTGAAAGTTTTTTCACCACGAACATATAGCATAAGTGGTAGTCATTTCAACTTTGTTCATTGAATTGTTTGTGAAATAGCAACTGTTGTATTAACAACCATATTAGATTTTTTATTCAGTAGTTTCGGAAATGGTGAAAGATGCAGCTCAACCTACGCTGTGCAAAAACAAGCCAGTTATTAGCTAACTTATCTTTACTCATATTCAGTCTTTCTGATGATGACTTGCAACAGCAATCACGATGTGAGGCTCAGCATTTCAAGATGAAATCAGTTACTCAGACAAAATTTAATTATTGCACACTATTTAATAAGAAACCTCAGTGTGATTATATACACAGAAATTAGCAATGGCGTTTTCTAAAGATTGGTAGTGTTGATGGTCGCAAAAAGTTAAAGGCAGTGCATTAATCAAAAATGTGTACAAATAATCAGAGAAATGTTTGCACAGACACTTACAACATCCATACACAGAGCTTTGCAAGAATTGAGTATTCTACGTACTTCCATACAACTAAGGGCTGCGTAAAAGGTTGGGTTATGTGTATGTTAAATTCAGTTAGTGAAACAGTTAAAACCTAGTGACCACTTTGAGTGACAACAATTTGTAAAGGAATTGTTGCCCTACATTCAATTTGACTGCGAGTGCTTGAAAATAATCATTTTTACAGACAAAGCATTGTTTCATGTATTGGATCAAGACCACAGGCATAACGTGCAAATTTAAGCTGCGAAAACCCACACATCGTTAGGTAGCCCACAAGCAGTACCCCAAAATTAATAAGTGGTGTAATGTTTGACCGGATCAAATAATTTTTTTTATCAAGAGCAGGCTGTCAACATGATCAACTACTTGGGCATGCTGCCAACTGCACGCAGTACAACAAATCAACCACTTTCAGTCAAAAATCATTCTGCAATAAACTAATGCAGACAACACATTTTCAGAAAGATACTTGCCAGAACTGTCAAATTTATTGGTCGAGACACCACTGGATTTTTTCTTGTGGGGCTGTGTCAGAAATAATGTTTTTTAAACACCCATTGGTGGACTTAAAAATATGAAGATCCATATACGATAATACATTTTAGCTATTCCAGCAGGCATGCACCATGCTACCAGAGAAGCCCACTCGAGGTTTACTAATGTCAGGAAAAAAACTTTCAGTGTTTCATTGTAATGTGCAGAAGACTACATGTACCTAGCCCAATTAGTTTTCCTGGCACAATTCTTCAAAACCCCCAGCAGCATTTAAAGATATGGTATTAAGGGTGTTCTTGCGGCAAAAATGCATAATTTTATATTTGCACGAAAAAGTGATCGCCATATGGACGTTACTCGTGACTACATTTTCCACTTGTAAAAATTTTTTAGCTCTCATAGTTTTCCCCATAGTGACATGCAATTTACGAGAACATGGTAATAACAAAACCGAGTGTCTTACTCAAATGAAATAATTTACACTGAAAAAAGATAATATGGGTAATATGCTAAAATATTTAAAAACACACAATGAAATTCCTTTGTACTTTTTACAAAAGTCTGAAAATTGTGACATTTTAATTCATACATGGCAATTTTTAAAAAAATACAAAAGGACTGGATTGTTTTTTTAAATATTTTAGCATATTTCCCATAACAACTAATTTCAGTGTACATTATTTCACTAGATTAAGACACTTGGTTTTTATTACTATGTTCCCATAACATGCAAATTTTGACATTGGCATGCTGCCATAGAAATAATGTGACTGGTAAAAAATTTCTACTAGTGGAAAATGTAGTCACAAGTAACGTCCATAAAACGAACACTACGTCGCGCAAATATAAAATTATGAATTTTTGCCACGTGAACGACCTAATCAAGAGAGTTGCAAAACTGGCCCTTCAAATACTACCCCAACAAATCAACTTGTACTCTTTTTGTGCAACTTTAAATTCACTGTACAACTACCCTGACTTAATAAATTTAGTGAAAATATTTTCCTATTATGAACGTTTTTCCCATTAAGAGTGATACTAAGATGCTTTTCTATTAATAAAATTCCAAAAAAAAATAGAACATTTAAAAGATTTGATTCAATCAGAGACAAACTACTATAAAAGATAGCTAAAAAGGGGTTCCTGTAAAAGATATCTTTTAAACTTCAGCCTTTTCAATGATGTGTTGATAATAATTTTTGGAATAGCTTATGAGATATGGTCCCCAAAGCACTGGTGCAACTGCTTGAAGCACCTAAATTTGGATGATGAAGAAGTAAATCCTTACCAGCTCTTTATACTCTTTAAGTGTCTATAATGAAGACTGTCAATCTCAAAAACTGTCTCAGTTACAAACTTCCCTCCAGGGGGCCTATTCTGTAACTTTTCTGTCTCCTTACATAATGCATTTATAAAGACACTTAACATGTACTTATTACTACGAGGAGATTTCATATTCTGTCGTTCCACACAGTGCCATGACTGTTCAAATGACTTGTGATCTCCTTTATGTAATAAACAGACCCTAGGTTATTCTAATGAGCAACAGAGTAAAAAAATAACCAACAATTTAGGTTATGTCGTACAAACATAATGGTAAGAGAGGACAAATTTGATTGATGTGTGACAGGGCAGGTAACAAATATACATTATTTTTATTCCCTTAAATAAGTGTGACATTTTACATATTTTAGCTCAGTGTACATACGTTTTTACTGCAGGTGTGAAAATATAAATGTAGTAGGATACCAGAGTCTATTTCTATCTGTGTACTAACTTTCTTCTCAGAGGCGGGAGAGAATGGGGACAGGAAAGTGAGGGGGGCAAAAAAAGAGGAGCAAGAGGGGACAAGAAAAGAGAGAAGGGGAGAGAGGGGTGAGAAAAATAAAGTTAATTTTCGAACTTTTAACCAGATTTGTGCTAATAAAACAATATTTTAAACAACATTTTAGTAACTAGTAATTCACAAACATGCTACGACAACTGAGAAAACACAACTTCATGAAGGTTTTCTCTGAGAGTTCATCGTCTCAATTATCTTTTGAGCCTAGTTTCAAACACTATGGGAGAGTGTACTGTAACACCATGCCATCAAAAGTGGAGGGAACTGTAGTAAATATCCTTAAAAAAATATAGTGTGAGAGATAGAAAGTGAGACAATGAAAGGCCATAAGTGAATAAAGGGACGACAGAGCATGAAGGCAAGAGAGTAGTAGCACAGAAGGGACAGAGGTGGTTGAGAAGGGGGACAGGAAAGAGAGGGGGGTAAAAATAGAGGGGTGAGAAGGGATGAGAAAGAGTGTGGTGAGAGAGAGGTGTAAGAGGGGTGGTGAGAGAGAGGTGTGAGAAAGAAGGTGGTGAGAGAGGTGTGAGAAAGAAGGTGGTGAGAGAGAGAGGGACAAGAAAGATGGCGGTGAGAGAGGGGGCAAAAAAAGAGGATGGGGAGAGAAGAGAAGCAAGAAAAAAGGGTGGTGAGAGGGCAAATGAGAAAGATGGTGGTGAGAGAAGGGAGCAAGAGAAAGGGAGAGGGGGAGAGAGAGGGGCAAGGGAGAGGGTGCAAGAGAGAAGGGTGCAATAGAGAAAGGAGCAAGAGAGAGGGAGTGAGAGAGGTGAAAGAGTAGTGAGAGAGAGAGGTGGCAAGAGAGGTGCGAGAGAGTAAGTGAGAGAGAGTGTGAGAGCATGAGCAAAAGCATGTGTGTAAGCTTGCAGGTACAAACGTATGGGAGCAAGCATGAGAGTGTGAGTCCTGTATTTTTAAGCGACTTTTGTAAGATGTGCTAGTGAACATTTACTTGGCAGCTTGTCAACTACTTGCTACCTATAAACATTGCTAGTTGAAAACTCTTCCACATTCACCTGAAATGTAAACATGGCAACTTAGCACAATTTTTCTATGTATGGATCGAAACGAACACTACAATTTTCGATCATCTTTGCTGACATTTTATGTCTGTTGTTAATGCCTGAGATGATGAAACTATCTGTGAACTTAGGTTAAGCATGTAAATAATGTTATTTGGGAAGGTGAAAGTAGTAATTGTGAGGGATTTTTCAGTAAGGACAATATTGTGGTGGAAAACAATATTTCTTTTATAAAATCTTAAAGACAATGTCTTATATCATTCAACATATAAATAGATAAATTTGAAAATAAAAAATAACTCTGGCCTAACCTGCTACACGAGACGCATTAGACAAGTAAATATGAGAACATGTTTGATATAATTGTTTATTATTTTTCACTGACGTAATTATCGTAAGAAAAGAAAATAATGAAAATACATATGAAGATTATAAAATGTTAGATTAAAAAAATACAGAAAACATTCTGCTATCATGATCGTCATTTTTGCAAAATACTTTTGCTGTTTCTACAAAAACCTTTGCCAAAAAGGACAAACATATACACCAGAAGTGCAGTAGCAAAATGCTGATTTGTAAAAATATCATCTTATAGCAAACCCTCGATGTAATAGCACACACACTTCAAGAAGGTCAGGTTTATTTCTTATGTATATTTCAAGAACATAAACAGTAGCTTCAGATTATTCATAAAACTAAAAATATTCAGTCTTGTTCATAGCAATGGTAGTATGATAGGTTGTACCATAGTAACCTCAAATCTGCTGCCATCGTTATAAAAACGCTACGAAAACATACAGGCTTTTGAATCACTGTCTGACGACCCCTTCACTACAAGGCAGTCAACCAACCACCGCAAGAGGTTTATATTGCACGTTTCAGCTGGATGAGACTTTTGATGATTTGATAACAACAGAAAGCCATTTATAGATGTGGCCCTAAGTGTGTATGTGTAGGGGAGTTTACTATTTGCACTTGATAAAGCTGACACCATTAAATGCTAAACAATTATTACACTGACCCGCTGCTCTGTCGCTCGGACCTAGATCCTGTGTATGGTAGACAAGTGGGAGAAGAGACTTGCTGGAGAACACAAAAATCATATATTGCCTGGACACTCGCACAAAGGAGAGAAGATGTTAAGAAGACACTGTCTCCCTCCCTCCCACAGCCACCTCGTACATAAACACACGACAGCTAGCAACACGTGATGGGAGAAAGACAAAGGCTACAGTGCCGACGCGAGACACACTCTTGTCAGACAATCCCAAAAAGCTTTCGCTGAGTTCAAATGACGTGGTTATTTGAAAAAAAAAAAACTGCGTGTTCTAACTGAATAACTGTGGACATAAACAGTTTTTTCATTAAGAACAATTGCTGCCTGTTGTGTGTCATCAGAGTCGCACACGCACGCACGCACGCACACACACACACATGTGCACATGTTAGTGGTACCTGGGTGATAAGCTAGCCTGTCTCTCTCACACACATGCACACATACTGTATGTGCTTGCGCATGCACACACACATGTGCAGATGCGTGCACGTGCACACAAACACACACAGATATGAACTGTTGTGCTGTGTTTGCAGTCAAAAACAGGAAGTGGCTGCATGTGTTTGTCATTGCTAGTATAAAAAAAGAGGAAATATTTCTTGGACGGTAATTTTCACTGCAATTAAAATTCCACGAATAAAAGTGTCTATTTCTGAGCAGGCAAAAAATTACACAAGCGATAAATTAGTGTGAGTGAACAAAATGTTGAGATGAACAAAATGCCCAAAATTAATTAATAAATATATTTCCAAATGTTACCAACTTGGACAGCCTGAGATACACAGTGCACATTACATTGTAATGCAAAGTTATAGTTATATTTTCACAAGAGGACAAAGTTTTTTAAAATGAGTGAAAACACTAAAATGCTAAATTTAATTTTTAAAATGCTATAAAATGGATTTCAAAATATGTACTATTTTTACAGGACTCTACCTATAAGGCACAAAATTATGCAGCTACAACTACGTGCTATTAGTTATCCGACACTCGGGACTGGGGAGCAACATACTGTCGTCCCACACATCTTGCACCAGACTGTGACCAAACCCCTACTACTGCACAGATAAAACACTTAAATTCTCACTGGATGATTAACCCTAAAAATATTATTTTAAGAAAAACTACTGCAATTTTTTTGTGAATCTGTTTTTATTTTCTGAATATAACTAAACAGGTGTGTTATTATTTCTTTTACATACTTATTTCTTGGTTAATTTTGCAAGAGATACACAATAATATACAAAATAAAAGAAAATGTTAAAAATTGTGAGTTAACATAAACATATGAGTGTGAAGCCAGAGTGCAGTGAGCATGATTCAAATGAAACAATTTTTCTAATCTAAATATAATTTTATAAAATTAAATCCAAACATTTGTGCTAGAACTTGAACACCATTGCTTACAAAACAAAACACTTCAATGACAGCTGGCAAAATTTGTAGAACAGTGAGAAGGAAAAAATGGCAAAATGTGATTAAGAGGTAAATAAGTTCTGTACAGTATTGCTGGAAGAATGATGAAAAATGTAATCTCTTTTAAGTAACTGGTGAATGAATCTCAAGTAATGAATAAGAATGACATGCAAGAATGAAAACTTTGTCTGGAAATAAACCTGTTTGCAAGGAAAAGTGTCTGAATTGTTTAATATACTACCCATTATAAATGTTATCACACAGGATTCCCTTGATCAATAAAAAAAGTGAACTTTTGTTAAATATACACAGTATATTAAATGGAAACTGCAGCAGAAAGTAAATAAAGTCTAGGTCTGGCCTAAGAAAACTGAGAGGGAAAAAATGTCATAAAATGTGAGTACGTGATATAAGTGCAAAAACAATCCACACGTGTTGTGCAAAGAACTGTCACACAGTGTACTCACACGCCATAAAAATTTAACAAACGGGACAGAGTGAATCAAAATTCTCCAAAAATATGTTTGCAAAGGTACTCTTTGCAGACGTCTTAGTTCAGGAAGCTGAAATAAAAATCAAACACTGCAGACATAACCAAGCCACTGTGAATATAAACTTAAACCCAGAGCACTAACAGTTACATTTACAAAGCTAAAGCTGGGTTCACAACTGAAATAAAAATTATGATTTATGTGTGTTCATGACTTAAATAAGAACTTAATATAAGTTGTTGGATGTATTGATTCACACCGTAACGTAATAGGCCTTGTGTAGGTTGAGTGAAGTTTTATTGGGGGTTTTCATTGGCTGGAATTAGGAATTAACATATTCACTGTCAACCAAAATTACAGAAGACTTGATTATACAGTATGTGCATGATCAGAACTTACTGCATAATTCTTCTTTTCAATTGTGAACCTGGCTTAACCCAACTACTATGCCTGCCTTGAAAGTAAATAAATTTTATCCAGTAAGAGCAAAGAATGTAGGTTACTACACATTCAATTATATTCTGGCTAAGGTATGTTACCTTAGTAAATTACAAATCATGTGAGGATTATATTTTCATGTACTGTACCTCAAATAAAATTTTAAACAGTAAATACATAATTTTTATGAATTAATAAAAAAACACCACAAATTATTACATTTGAATCCATAATTAGAAAGTCAAAATGGTTCTTGAGAACAGACATGAAAATTTGCTTTAATTATACACTGTAAGTGTTGGTAAATGTCTAACACAAATACATAGCGTAAAAGTACATTTTTAAAGAACAACTGCACATCAATATATTAATTTATTTCGATATGAAGGAGTGCCAGGAACGTGACATCAAAGTGGTGTTTGCTAGATAAAGTTCATAAAGCATACTGTATTGTGTCACATTTTAGCAACCACCAAGATAATTTTCATAATTTTCTCTTAGTGATAAGTTAGGAGAAATATTATTGAGACATTAATATACTAACAAAAATTATGCATTAATTAACATACAGTGCAATGCCTATCCTTGAGTGCAGATTCATTCACTTTCCCACCCTTTTGCTGTAAAAATAACTTAACATTGGGAAAAAAGCACATTGTTTCAGGTTACTAAACATAACTTTCGTCTATTATGCGCCATACACAAAAAATGGGAGTAAGCAAAAAAAAACATTAAGTACAAATAGCTGAAAAATATGTAACTTTTATGTCAACGTTTGGGACGTACCTTCACTGTTCCCTGTCTGCACGCGAACATGTGCACACACAGAATATTTTCATTTAAGTTTACGCTACTTGAACACATTCTGTTCTTGATTCACCAGGACATTTCTTTATTTCACTCATTATTATCTGTTTACTTGTAAATTGCACTCACTAGTAACGTAACAAACTATCACCCTTTACTTTGTTCTAATTTAACTGCCATCAGGGAACAACTGTATAGAAACAAAGCAACACCACTGTCATCTAGTGAGTACTGTCTCAAGCATGCACTATTTAGTTTACTGCAGGCGTGACCAGATGGCAATGCGCTGGTCAAAATCTTAAAAGACAGTATCTGTTGTTGCCAGTTGCCATTCCAGTACATACTGAGTTTGCACGTACCCAGTTCAAGAAGATGCTATCTAAGTTATTGCTATTTTGAACTTACTTCTCACGTGATTTCGGTTCATGCTAAACAGTATTAAGTGCTATATAATTGAAATAAGTGAATTTACAATTTAATTCTTTCGAACCGGATTGAGGGTGTTTCTGTTTATATTTCAGGGTACCTAACTCAAAATTGACAATTTTTCAGTTGTTTCCCTTTAGAACAGTGCCATCAACTTAAACTTTTGCCGGTACCTTGTTACTTCTTTCAAGCTTAGTTACTGCAATTGAAAACTAGAAAACCAACCATTTCTGTAAGAAGAGAGGATTTTACAACATAACACTATATACTTTTTATTTGTAAAATTTTTAAGAAATAATGATTAGCTTGACAGCTAAAACTGAAAACCAGAGAGTGAACAGAATAAAACGAGACAAAAGGAAAATGTGCAGTTTGTTCAGTTTAACAGCAAGCTCTTTAGCAGGGCAGCAAAAAAAAGGCATTGAAGGAGATTGTGCTGAGGAAGAGAGAGGGAGATGAATCATGTGTGTGTGTGTGTGTGTGTGTGTGTGTGCATGTTTAGCGAGGGAATAAGTGAATGAAAAAGACAAATTGTGCGCTCATGCAAAGTCTGTCAACAGTTCAAAAGCCACAAAAAGCTGCTGACACGTGCATCGGGCCCGGTGAAGCTGGCTTAGCCAGCGAAATGTAGCAACCGCGCAAAATGTGTGTTGTCCTTAAGTGTGTTATATGTTCCTCTACGTGCAGTACAGCTCTGTAAGTATTTGTACACTCCTATCTACATTTTATAGAAACTTTATGTTACGAATAAACTTTGGTGGCTGATGATGTTCTGACCCTCTTCAGTTGACCAGGCACAGTTTGTCTAACAAAGGTAGCTGTAACAACTGCCAAAAGAGAACATGAACATTGTTCACACCCAGAAGCAGAGTGTGAGAGAGATAATGTCGTGACTGCTGGTGAGGATGACAGAAGAAGGGTATGGAGCAACGGCAGACTGCAAATGTTAGGGCGGGCGGACTTGAGTACCCTGATAGAACTTTGCCCGCCAGTTCCATACCCCACATTTCAAAACATTATAAAATTGGCAGCTACCCCATCATCGGGAATCAAATTAGGCTTGCCCTGGTACGAAGCAAGTTTCCTGACTACCACACCCTCGCAGCTCCCCACTCCCAAGAAACCAAGAGAATTATTTAACTAGGGCGCTTCCTTACGTTGGAGACATGATTAAAGCAAGGGAGAGGGAATTACATGTTACATTATATTTGACGTGGCCGAGTATTAGTTGTTGAGTCAACATACATGTGCCACCACTGTCAGGAGAGTAAGTTAGGCAACAGGCTAACCTCAGCGGAGGGGAGGCTGTGATAAAGCAGATTGGCAAGCCAGACAAGGAAATGGCAGTTGATGTGTAGACAGGGATTTGTAAAAAGATAATAAACCAAGTGTGCTTGGAATACAGTAATTTAATTTACATATTTCACATAGCGGAGTCGGTTAACGCAAGATGGATACGTTAGTAAAACCGATCACAAAGCTTAAACGAGATGGCGATGTGGCTAATAATTGGCTCCAATGGAAGAAGAAGTTCCGGTACTACCATGAAGCAGTTGGTGGTGAGAATCTTTCAGCGTCAAGACAGATAGCACTTTTAAATAAATTTGATGGCAATGATGCGGATGATATCTACGAAAGTTTTCAGTTTGGGGAAAATGAGTCCCAAGACTTGAAGACTGTTTTAGCCAAATTTGATGCATAATTTTTGCCCCGGCGTAACATCACATATGAACGCCATGTTTTTTTCATATGTTCACAAAAGGAAGGACAAATATTTGAATCATATCTGCCAGAATTGAGGAAGAAATCTGAAAACTGTGAGTTTGGTGCAATGAAAGATTAATTAATTAATGATCTTATCGTATGTGGCATCCGCGATGGTGTGTTGCGGTAACGGCTACTTTAAGAGCATGATCTGACAGATCAGGCAATTTATCCTGGTCGCACAGCGAAAGTCACAGAAAAACGCCTGGAAAAATTCCACGATGATGCTGTTGCAGTACACGAAGTTCACTGTAGTAAGAAATCACATGTTAAAAGTTCCCCACCCAGAAAAACCTCGGCTCGTCCAGGTCCTGCAGATGGCAGAGAGCAGTGGCGGTTTCAATGTGACAGATGTGGCTCAAAACATGAACGACGAGCATGCCCAGCATATGGTCAAAGATGCAGTAAGTGCAACGGAAGTAATCACTTTGCGATGGTATGTCGATCCTCACAGAAAGTAAGGGAAGTGCATAACATTTCTTCTTCTTCGTCAGAGTCTTCATCATCAGAGAACGAAATAGTTTTTGCTGAAGTGAAGAGTGTGATTAATGACCTTGGATCAGACCCAAAAATGTGTTAAGAGCAGGAGAATTTGTATGTGTATTCAGTCACATATGCCTCTAAGGAATCTGAATGGACCGCCAAGGTAGAGCTCATGAAGTCTCATTTTATTAGATTTAAGTTGGACACAGGAGCACAAACTCACCACATTTCAAGGAAAATGTTTGAAAGACTTAAAGTAAGTCATGAGCATTTGTTGTGTTCAAATGTCAGATTGATCAATTATTTAGGGGACAACATAACTTTCCTTGGCAAATGTTTCTTAAAATGTACATATAATGGCCGAACTAGGGTATTAGAGTTTTATGTTGTTTACAGTGACAAGTGTTCCCGATCCTGGGTCTTTCATCTTGTATCATGCTAGATCTTGTAAGGAAAGAGGACTCTGTACAAACACACAACCTAGACCCTGAACTGCCACGGTATCGAAAGTGTTTCCCTGGTATAAGAGAGTTACCCGTTAAATACAATATGGTGCTTAAAAAGGATGCCCAGCCTGTGATTCATGCTCCACGTTAAGTTCCTGCTGCTCTTAGGCTGGAATTCATAGTCGAAGGCTTGTTTGGCAAATAAGTAATACTTTGTGAAATAATGCTTTTACTCTAAGCAATACTTATTTCAGGAATGAATTCATAAACACCTACTTCGCGAGGTGAAACTTAAACAAGCATTACTTATATAGGCCAAGCTGTACTTAATGAATATAATGCTGTTTTTTACAAGTTGGTCCTAACATTGCATCTGTTACTGACAAAATGAATTGCTCTCATATTATACATCCTGAACATGTTGTTGACTGCATCTCATGCTGCGTTTGAAATATGTACAGTTTATAAATGGCCTGCCGGACGTGTTTTGCCTACCAACCTATCACAGAACAGACTTTGAACATATTTGCAATTCTAGAGTATGATGAGATAAAGTGAACAATCTTGTGTACTAAAACTGAATGTTGTGATCACATAATTAGTTTTCTGTCAGCTTCCAACCTGTAATGCTACCACTTGACGAAAAATTACTTAGGTTATAGGTGATGCTAAATTTAGTTCACTTCAATTAAAACATTATTATTCTTGTTTTTATAAGTAGGTAACAAAAACTGATGTTAATATGTAGAAATTTACTGGGTGTAATGTTTATAGACCTAGATAGGCCTATGTGGATTTTAAACATTTTTAATCTTCAATGTTTTCATTATAATATGTAGGTAAAATGTAACAAAATGTTGAGTTTATATTGAAACTGAATTTACACATAAAACACCATTCCCATGGATATGAATACCATTCAAAATTCTTTAAGGAACCAAAACATAAAGTGTTTGAAAAAAGGTTAAGAAATGAAATTATGTTTTCGTAACTGTGTCTGTTGGATTTTTATTTTTCCGTTTTGTTCCATGTACATTTTATGCCTAACTTTTTAAATGCCTCTTTTCGTTAAATATGTGGAATGAAATATCAATGTGAAGGGAGGAATCCCTTACATAACCTACAGTATGTCTTGCATACACATCTTTTACTTAAGTCACCTAGGGAGCAGACTTGACAAATTACTACTTATATGCGTGGATAAGCATCGCTTAATTGACTATGAATACTTGTAAAAAAGGTAGCACTTATTTTGTGACTGTGAATATATATTAAGCAATACTTATTTTAAGTAATATTTCATGAAGCATTACTTGACACTGTCACAAAAAGCATTACTTATTTCTAGCACTATGATTTGAAAACTGTACTTAAGCATGTATTTCAAGTACCACTTATATCACCACTATGAATTCCAGCTTTAGAGAGCCTCTCAAGAAAGAGTTAGAACCGTTGATTAGAGAAAACATTATTGCTAAAGTAGAAAAGCCCACTGAATGGGTAAATTCCCTAGTTCACAAATGTGATAATAATATACGAATTTGCTTAGATTTTCAGGATCTGAATGAAGTATTGATGCGGGAACACTTTCCTTTGCCTACATTGGATCAGATGACTTCACAAATGGCAGGGGCGAAGTACTTTAGTGTCCTTGATATGTCACAAGGGTTTTGGTAAGTAAAATTAAGTGATTTGGGGAAATGTTTGAAGGGTTACCAAGGGTGCTAACCTATATGGATGACATAATATGCTGGGGTAGTAGCAAAGAGGAGCATGATACGAGGTTGGTGGCCCTTATGGAGAAAGCTCAAGCAAATGGTGTTAAATTTAACAAGAATAAATGTAAAATTGTGGTGCAGCTGGTTTGTTATATGGGCCATGTGTTCACTACATAGGGTCTAACACCTGATTATGATAAGATAGTGGCTGTGCAGGACATTGATACACCTTCTTGTAAAAAATATATTGAAAGGTTTCTGGGAGTTATAACCTACTTATCACAATTTGTTCCTAACTTTTCTGAAATTACAGCTCCTCTCGGCATGCTGTTGAAAAAGGATGTTCCGTGGCACTGGGAACATGAACAGATGGTAGCTTTTAACAAACTGAAAACCTTGCTGTGTAATAGTCCAGTACTTCACTATTATGTTGTTAACAAACCAGTAATCCTATCAGTGGATGCTTCTCAAAGTGGACCAGGAGCTGTTTTAATGCAAGAGGGTCACCCAACTGCATACGCATCTAGGTCACTTACAGAGACGGAGAGGCGTTATGCCCAAATAGAAAAATAAATGCTAGCTATAGTGTTTGGAGCTGACCACTTTTACCAGTACATTTATAATTAACAGGTACTTATAGAAACAGTCCATAAACCGTAACAATTTTTAAGAAACCTTTGGCAGACTGCCCAGCAAGGTTGCAGAGAATGCGACTCAGGCTACAGCGGTACACCTTGAGAGTAGAGCACAAACCAAGTTCACAAATTAACATTTCAGATACCTTATTCCGCGCATGTCAAATCCACCAAAGTCAAACACACTGAAATGTTAAATTTCAAAGAGATATTGAGCTACGGGTATGTTCGGTTGTATTATCTGCCGCTACAACAGATACTGCTAGAGTTACAACAGTATACTAATAAGGATCCTGTACCTCAGGCTTTGAGCAGAATCATTTCTGTAGGTTGGCCAGACAAGTTTCAGAATATGCCTTCGGAACTCAAACAATTTTGGACCCATAGGGAAGATCTGAGTTGTGCATATGGCCTCGTTCTCAAGGGTAATGCGATAGTTATTCCCCAGGGCTTAAGGCAAGGTATACTGGGCTGTATTCACAGTGTTCATCAGGGCACTGAGAAGTGTATTCAGAAGGCACGTGGCACAGTCTTCTGGCCAGGCATTAGATCTGATATTTAAAATTTAGTAGCCAGCTGTGAACTGAGCAACAGGTTTCAGAAATCCAAACAAAGACAACCTCTTCTGCCACACCCAGTTCCTGTATATTTTTCCTTAATGATAGGCCGTACTTATTCAGGGTGGACTATTACATAAAATGGGTGGAGCTAACACTGTTCAAAAGTCAAACCAGTGACTGTGTTATAAAATAAATGAAACGTATTTTTGCCAGGTTGGGCATCCCAGAAATAGTCATGTCGGATGGTGGGAGTAATTTCACCTCACAAGAGTTTAGTGAGTTTGCTAAGATAAGGAATTTTGTTCCAGTCCTCACTATCCCCAATCAAACGGTTTGTCAGAGCGACACATTCAAACCGTAAATAAATATCTCAAAAATGCTTTAGCAGATAAAAAGGATATTAACATGGTTCTTTTGGAGATTCGTAATACACCAGTTGGACATTTTTCACCTGCTCAACTGCTTATGGGACACAACCTTAAGGCATTTGTTCCCGTTGTACCATCTTTGCTGTATCCTTGCTCCCTGACCATAATATTGTGTGTAATATGCTCATAGATAAACAAAAGGAACAAAAGCAGTATTATGATAAGCATGCATGTAAATATGAAGAGTCACCATTGTCTGGACTGGTTAGAGTACAAACCACTTCTGGATGGGTAGAAGGAGCAATTATTCTTAGACCAGCTGATCGTCCTCGCTCATACGTAATTAAAATGCCAAATTGCAAAATATTGGAGTGCTCAGTAAAGGTACTACGCCCATGAAGCCCAACCAAATCTGTTACATTAAACATATTCTGATGACAGTAAATTCTCGGGTGATGAGACTAGAGGCTCCGAGGGTAATTGTATCTATAGTAGTAACACTGTGAATACGGATACAGGACACAGTTTCAACAATAGGCATGACAAAGACGATTCACTTACTGATGGCTTACATGGCTTCACAGAACAGGAGTATAAGGGTCACGATGGGGCTACTAATGGTGGTAATTCATATATTGAGGTGCACGTTCATCCAAATCAATTAGTTGATCCTTCTATAAATAACACCTTGCAGTACCCTCTGTGAACTCCAATTGGTGTCGCCCCCGCGGCACCACGGCCGGGCTGGCCGAATTCATTTACATATTGTAATGTCCAAGTGTTTGGCCACTACTTTAGGACACTGAGATCAAAGGTTGTTGGGTAATAGTAAGTTGGCGGTCATGGTTCGGACATCTGGTGAGCTGACATAGGCCTTGTGCCAGCGCAAACTACTGGAGAGGGGCGAAGGGAGAGAGTGGTCGCGCGCAGGTGTTCAGGCAGAGGAGGGGGAATGTATGTCAGTAGGTCGAGGCTGGGGAATAGGAGAGAATTCGTGAGCTGTTTGTAGACCGGAAAGGACATGTGTTTGTATGGCGGTTACCTAGTGTGTGTACCGGGCCGTTTTGTCGATGCGTAATCAAGTTGTTTGTCTGCCGTTTAAAATGCAGCTTAGAACAGGTTGTCGGCGAATGTTGATGTGGGCAGTCCTTTTGCTAAAGTTCGTGGCAGTTTGGCTGTGATAAATTCGCGTAACTTAATTCATGTGAAGTCTGCCAGTGTGGGGCAAAAGACAGATAAAATGGCGTTGTTTCAGAGCCGGTCGTTAATAAGCAGCTGTGTAGATTTTTCTGGACAACATCAGCAAAAGAGAACAGCAGTGTCATTCCTTTAAATTTTTCTTATTGCTGTTATGTTGCACTGAAGTGGAGACATGTGTTTTTGTGTAACGTCCTTCTGTGAAGTAAATCTACGCCGTTTTCATGCGTCTGGATTCGTTGCAAGTTGATGGGGCACCTATGTTAGCCGCCCGTCACCTGAACTGTTTGGCAAGGCCAGTTATGGTCTTAATAATGGTTTTCGCTGCAGCTGCATCAAGGTTTGCTGGTCAGAACTAAGGTACAATGTACTAGGGAGGAGAAGCAAGGGAAAGGGACTACATCTCAGGGACCATCCGAGAAGAGAATAGGGCAACTGGATCGAAAACAGTTGGTCTGCTTTTTTCAGGTTCCTGGGCATGTTGCCTCAAAGTGTCCTCCTCGAGCCACAGTAGTAGAGAGTGCTACTCAGGAGCAAAAGCCATTGACTTGTTTCAGGTGTAAAAAAAGAGGTCATGTAATTTCTCAATGTAAAGAGAAAGATACAAGGACATGCTTTAGGTGCAATGCAGTGGGGCACATTGCAAGGGATTGTATGAAACCTAAGGATGGGTCAGGTGGTGCGGATCAAGGAGAGGGGTAGAGGTCAACAGAGGTTGTCAGTTATGAAAGCTACTTGTTTGGAATATAATAACTTTTGGGTAGCCATGAAAATACGGGATAGAGAGATAGCTATGGTGGATACAGGCGCCACCGCCTGTTTCGTTGCACAAGACATTGTTAGTCAGCTGGTGCGTGATTTTCCTGAATTAAAAAATTGTTTTAAAGTGTAACCTGGGTTGCTCTGCATGTTGTGTTTATAGTCGTCCCTGAATTTGCTGTTTTCTACCTTAAATAACCGTGGTGCTTTTTGCGGAGGCCTAACGGCTGCAAGAGACACCACAATATCTTTAAAATAAACACCAAGAACTTTCCATCTGCCATAACTTTTAAAACATCAATATTTCATAAAATTTCTAAGAGTCGGTAATTGCTTGAATTTTTGTGCTCTTTCAGAAAAGTCCTCACAAGACGTATTTATTTTAAATTCACGTGTCGTCAGAACATTGAGAACTCAGAACAATTCTAACTTAAATCTTATGAACACATTATTTGACATTAAAATATTACAATAAAAGACTTACAGTAATAGCAATTGTATCCCGACACTGTTTTCTGTTATTACTGTACTGTTTCGCCAGACCCAATAGCGGTTTTACATTTAGAGAGTGGGTTTTATAGGTAATATCCTGTTCCGCAAAATTGCAATTTAAACTAATTAACCAAATTACTTTCTTAAACTATTATTAGGCTTAAAACAACAAACACTGAAATCTTATTGAAACTAATATTCCTGAGCGTCATAATTGCATACCAACAAGCAATTTAATCATCTACAGGCAATAGATTAAGTAGGGTGGCCGGGCAACACACTGGGGCCTCTGAGTTTAATAAAGGCATCATCACTGCCCTATACTTCATTGACGCTAGGCTGACCAGCTGTCGGTTCTGAAGTGTCAGTAACACTGGCTAGAATCATTTACGCTAAAATAAACAACAGGGACACAAAGCAAAAACTGTAGAAAACATACAACTGACTTATTGAGGAAGTTTAAACCAAGCGCAGGCTGGTCGCTTCACAATACGACAGTGCAAACCAACATTTTAAATTAAAGAAAATAAAGAAAATATGTATAAAATAAAACATGAAAGCATTAATTCAATGATTTTTCTTGTTGCCTTCAATTCGGTTTTGCACTATAAAATCATAAAGTAGTAAAGTGTCGTGTAGCAGACAATCGTAAAAACTTACCTTTTGTGGGAGGGCCTACCCTCGAAATATCTGTGTTAATATCAAAGTCATGCGACTATAAAAAAAAAAAAAAAAAAAAAAACTTGTCAACATATTTCTTGTAGACTACATAGCAAAAATTTGAACTCTCACAACCTACTGTATTTGCCGGCATATAAGACGACAATTTTTACATATTTTTGGCCCTCAGAAATTGCTACTCGTCTTATATGAAGGTGTAAAAATTTTTGGTAGCCAAAAATCATTTGAAAGCTAAGCTGTAAGCTGTGGAGTTGTATGATGTTTGAAGGAATTGTGTATTTCGTCACAAATGAAAACGAGTGCCCTGTTTATTTTAACAAAATTTACGGTACAAAATTTTAATGAGCGTCATTCGTAATAAAGGACACTTCCTCGCAGCGAAGCGCCGATCGATGTGAGCGCGTGCCGAGATACTTTGTCTCGCCAGCCTACAACTCTCGGGCGGAGAAAACGAGGATCTAGGTCCACATGCTTTCATCCTTTGTCTCGCAAGCACAAGACTCTCGGGCAGAAAAAACGAGGATCTAGGTACAGTACCACACATTCATGTGTCTGTCTAGCACTAGGCTGGCGGACAACAGCAGCGCACAGGAATGCGATGACCTTGCAAGCAGCTGTTGTTGCCCGACCTTGCCATGTAGTGCGCGGCGTTACCTCAGTCCGGCGTTGCCAAGACGCGCACACCTGCCGGCAAATGGAGATATTGCCGGCCGCCGCCGTGCATTTCCTTGGCTCTTGGGCGCGCGGAGGGCAGTAGTAGCCAATGTTATTCGTTTATGTGTCTATTATGATGTTTATATGCCGGTAATAAATACATTGAAAATATTTCAACTAAATTTTTATGTTTCTGGCAAAGGGAAAAAATATTTTTCTGTCGGGAATTTCAACATTAGTAATTTACTTTTTTTCAAAATTTTGTACCTTCAAAACTATGACTCGTCTTATATGAGGGGTCATCCTATATGCCGGCAAATAAGGTAAATGGAAATAATATATCAACAAAAAGAGTAAGTAATAAACAAACATGGATAGGACTCATTTACCAAATTAGCTTTAAATCTTTTGGTAACACATATGATTAAACACACACTTTTTAATACCCAGAAAATACATAGGCTTAAGTTTTCTGTCCTTTTCTTTTGGTAATATGTGGGCCTACACTTTTTCAGCTGACAAGTACAAAATCTCACGTGGACTTGATATTAAATGGTACCACTTATTTGCCATGCATATAAAAAATGGATTTTTTTGTACAAAAATAATTTATTGAGTCGGCGACTTGAAAAAGCATGTTTACATATATGCCCACAACAAGAACCGTACAAATAGGCCTATAACACAAATTCTGCTAAAATAAGAGGTAGGTAAAATTTTTTGCCTGAAGCACTTTTCTCAGGACGTATCAGCGTTGCCAACCGTACAATCCTAAACATACAAATACAATAATATTGTGTCTTGTACTATCTGCGATCCAACTATTGGACAGTACGCCAATTGTACGGTTGTAAACATTTACCATACTCCGAGCACAGCTCTGTTTATGTTTACCAACTGTAATGGATGTTATAATAACACACACATCAGTGTCCCTCTCTCTCTCTGAGTTATCTGAACGTATGTAATCCCCCTTTTTAAATTTCAATGTGTTATTTTTGCAATTAAGTCTGTATACTTCAGGCTCTACTGGCAGCCAATTTAGTTTGTACACAAAAAATTATGTCTTATTATGTTATTGAAGTCTTATCTCCACATTCACAAGCCTTCAGAAAACTTTTTTTGTTAATGTACGATCCTGGCATTACTCCAGGTTGGCAACGCTGGCACGTACCTATTACCTACTTCTTACTTAGCGATATTTTTTTGTAGACATGCCACGATGCTGCAAAGCTGAACGTTTTTCCAGTTCCCTCTTCCGAAACTAGTCTTTAAAATATCCAGTTGTTCTGTGATTACAGGCCGGTATTTTAATCCCTGCATTCAAATTTATTAAATATATGCACAGAATTTATAATAACACCTTAAAAGAAATGAATCATAAATGCACACGAACACACGAGAAGTTTACGTAATGGCATCCTTTGTTTTGGTTGCTGGTACAGGTTCGTTGATAATGGTGTAGTTGTTTGTAAAATAGTTATGGTAATCACACAGTGTTAATATATTACGGTTCCTCCAAAATGCTTACTTATTTTTCACGAATAATTCTGTGGTGGCACCGACTCTCTTCTCTTTCTACACTGCCTCTGACTGATGTGACGATACTAGCCCCACTAGTTGCTTACAATGTCCCACAATGAAAATTGGTAATTTGGTCAGTCCTCATATAATGCTCCGGTCTCAGTGGTGAGTTACTCTTACATCAGGGTTCGTAGTGTCGAGGGATGGACGCATGCATAACAGCATTCAAAAACACGTGGTCAGATTAACAGCCCATATTTATTACCTTCTCATAACAAACTCACGCAACCGCGCTTACATCGGCACGTACAAACTCCTTGTACAAAATAAACTTTAACTGAAAGAGAACTGAACTAAAATGAAACCCAACTAAAACAAAGAAAGATAGCACGTGCTAAACTCAAATTATAAACCGATAGTGGGCCGGCCACGCGGTTAATACGGCTGCAAATTCACATTAAATAATCAAATAGGTTGAAGCTAATTATTAATGCATAGTTCTAAAAAGTCTTTCCACTGCCTTCCATCGCAGCCCCATCTCTTCCAATTGCGCCCCTCGGCTTACCACGTGCGAACCTCGCACAACACGGAACACGTCCGGCCTCCTCCACGGTCAAGAACAAAGTAATCAGCAACGGCGACCACAATGGCGTCCCAAGACACCATGGCGGCCTATCTTCCAGTTAGAATGTTCCATGACCTTCTAGCAAGATTAAATAACCGGTCTGGATACAAATTAACAAAACTAAAATCACCGAAAAATCGGTAAAATTATGCTTACTTTAAAGATGTATTTCAATATTTTAGTAAATTATTATTACAATAAAAATTATATTAAATAAAATCTTGGCATCGGACATTGCCGGCCATACACCTTGCAGTATCCTCTGTAAACCCCTATCCGTATCGCCCCCACGGCACCATGGCCTGGCTGGCTGAACTCATCTACATATTTTCAAAATAAATACCAAAACTTTCAAACTGCAATAACTTTTAAACTATCAATTTCTCGTAAAATGTCCAAGAGTCCATAGTTGCTTTAAATTTCATGTCGTTTTAGAAAAGTCCACACAAGACATTTATTTTAAATCCATGTGTCATCAGAACATTGAGAACTTAGAACAAAACTTGAGAACACATTATTTAACATTAAAATACTCCAATGAGAAAACTTATCACTAAGAATTGCATCCAGATGCGGTTTTCTGTTACTGTACTGTTTCGCCAGGCCCAACAGCGGTTTTACATTTAGAGTGGGTTTTCTATGAGATTTCTTGTTCAGCAAAATTATAATCATTACATTATTTAACTAAATGACTTACTTAGAAAATTATTAGGCTTACAGCAACAAACATGGAACCCTCATATTTAAACAATTATTATTGACTTACAAAAATTTTAGAAACACTCTGATTTTAAATAATTTACAGGCAATATATTAAAGTAGGGTGGCCGGGCAACACACTGGGGCTTTTGACATTAATAAATGCATCAACCCTACCCTACACCTAACCGATACTAGACTGGCCAGCTCTTGGTTCTGAAGTGTCAGTAACACTGGCTAGCATTAATTATGCAAACAAATAAACAACAGCAGAGACTCTAGAAATACAACTGACTTATTGAAAAACTATACCCCAAGCACAGGCTGGTCGCTTCACAATACACAACATTTTCAATGTTGGCAATGGAAGTTAACCAATTTGTTGATCAGGGTTGCCACTACTGCTTCATCAGATCATATGATCACGTCCTGTTGTTTTTAATGGTATGTTATTCTGCAACGTTTTTGGCACGTGTTACAAATATTGGTAGCATCTGCTGTCAAAATACAGAACTCTTACACGAGATAGACAGTACGTGCTTGAGTACAATGGTGTCAATTATCCGAGTCTGTTGTACATACACATAATGTTACAAGCTGTAATAATTGATAGCTTAACGCATCAACTTCTCAATTTTACAATTAATATAAATTTAGTAGATGTACCGTATTTACTCGTGTATAACACGCACTTTTATTCCAAAACAACTGATAAAACTTCAGGGGTGCGTACTAAACACGGGAAATAGAGAAAAAAATACATAAGTGAAAAAATGTCCGTGGTCGGTTGATGGGGGGTGAGGGGGGTGAGAAGGCGAAGTTAAGTCATAAATTGACGGGTGTCAAGAGTAGAAAGGAAAGAGGGACATTCCATGTCAAATCAACCAATTAAAAAATTAAAATTAAAATCAATGTTTTAGATTTTGACAATATTTTGTAAATATGTAGGACCTATCGCAAAGATGAAATTGGCCGAGTTACAATTTTTTTGGACTGTTAGTTTCTGAGTTATGAATTTTTTAAATTTTAAGAAAATGATTAATTTTGCTGCATTTGGAAATCTTGTAATTGCTCTGGTT
>PNEQ01043614.1:0-22575 GCA_003012365.1 Medauroidea extradentata | reverse complement strand
CATAGTGCTGTGCAATTAATAATTTTGGATCATAATTTAATTTGTAACTTTCGCAGTATAACTAGAGGTAGAATGAGGGAGCCCACCGCGTGCATTGTAAGTTGAGGGTGACTTGACCATGTTGAGCTAATCGGTCCATTGATTAAACATCCTGAAACGAATTGCAAGATTTGTTTATTATTGTGAATAAGCATCCTGATCTGTGCATTGCGAATCGCTTATTTGGTCCGTATCTTATTTCTGATTTCTTCTCGTGCCCACGTGGTTGAGTTAGGAACTCCTGCGACTACTGACTGAGATAACTAGCCGTGGCAAAGCAATAGTAAATAATCGAAGGGTGGCTAAGTACCACTACAATAATTAAAGTTTTTGGTTGGCGTGAATCTTGAAGAAATTTGTGGTTGAAAGTTGACACAGAAAACCAACAGTTGCTAACATAACCAAAAGTAAGGAGAATTAAGTAATGAAATTCTGGGTGCATTTTTAATATAACAAGATCTGCATCTGTGCAAAATTGTTTCGAACACCTTTCTCCTTCATTAAACAATACAGTTGGGTGAATCTCCCGTGTATCGTGTGTTGCCTACCTGTGCGGATCTATATTTTCTATTTATGTTTTCTCGAATAAAGTTCACTTGAGAGTATTGCGACAAAACAAACTTTTTCTTTAATTGGGCCTCCTGCTACAAACTGATTTACCATATTTCAAAAATGCAATGGTAAAAAATTCTATGCAAAAAAGGCGTGACCAACCCTAGTATTTACTTATCGTGAAAGGTATTTTAAACCATTATTCCACAGATTGCAGATAATGTTATTATTAAACTGCACCCGGAAATTCATTATTTATTCATCCATAATTTTGGTTTTTTAACAAATTATTGGCTTCAACATCAAATTTCAATTGTGAATGTTTCCCTAAAGAATTGTGCCAGCCAAAATCTTACCTCAATCATAAACTTCAACAAGCTACAAAAGCTTCCTCAGAAAGTAAGCAAACAATGTCCTGCTGTCCCCGTTACGCAAACTACTTGCTAAATGAATGACGGAGACTAAAAAACAATCCTCTACACCAAAATCAGAACAAGCACACATTATCACTGTTAGTGTGTGACTGATCACTCCACAATACACTGATGAGATAAGTGAGTGAGTGAGCGAGAAATTTTGGTCAGCGCTTAACATCAATGTCTTCAGCACTGGTGAGGGGTGACACGAGGTGAGTGTGAAGTGGTGCCGGAATGAAAGGGCAGGGGAAACAGGAGATTCCCGAGAAAACCCGCCGACCAACGGCATCGTCCGGCACGGTTCCAACATGCGCAAATCTGGGGACCTACCCCGCAGGGAATCGAACTCGAATCGCCTTGGTGGGAGGCGGCAGGTCTGACCCCTCGACTACCACAGCCCCACAGATGAGATAAAAATGTCCTGCAGAGCATACCATAATGAACAGCAGCAATCTTTGGAGGGACATACACTCCTTTTCTTTCCTGCTTTGCTCCATCTGGCTCGTCTTGTTCACTGTTGCTCTCGCTAATGTCCTCCTCACCTAGCTGCAAAACACATATGTTGTTGTAAAACTTTATAGAATACAGTAGAGCAAGCTATAATACTGGTGTGGGGATAAATAATTCCAAACAACATTAAAGCAGTTCTGCTGTATTATGGATATTACCAGTCCTTCATTAATTCAGGCTGGCGAATTAAAATTACATGCGGTGTAATATCCACAGTATAATACAATATTACAAGGCCACAGTACAATCTTAAACTAATATAAATATATTGATTTCAATGGTTAATACACTGCAAGGATCGTTGTAAGCCTATTTCAATTAGAAAATATGACAATCTACATTTTGTAATCCACTAGAGGTAAAGCAACCATTGTTTATGTTAAATTACATGCAATAAGATGTAGTGAATTTTTTCAAACGTTGATTTCAAAAGCAGTCAGTTTATCGTGTATTACCAACAGCTGTCAGCTAAATTAGTAATATCCTACATATTCTTTCATGTGGTATACTACTATGCCACATATGAGATCATGTAATAGGGTACCTCAGTAATCAGCTACCTAGATATACAGTAGAAACACGATTTTACGAGTCCTGAATTAAACATGGCAGCAATTTATCAAGGTCATTCTTGGGTGCTGTGAGGCCTGACCCCCATTTTACGAGCCCTCGATTTTTACTAGGTCACCAACTAGAATAAAGCAGGACGTCCAAAAATGCTCCCCCTGAAAAATTTTGGATTTCAAGGCACAGAATGTTATTAACAGTTTTTTGCCAAATTGTGAAATAGGGTGGGCACCAAATATTAATTTTACAATTCGTGCATTTTCAAGGTCCAAAATTTTAATTTTTAAGGTATCATGTCAACAACAGTATAGTACCTACACACACATTTGAATAATATTGTGTGCGCTAATAATGTACCTAGTTGTATACGCTGCCTAAAATACGTACCACTAAAATTACCTACACACACACTGAAGTAACACATTAAGACCACAATACTGTACTCCAAAATTAAAAATTTGCTAGATTACAAAATTTTACATTTTACTACAAACCAAAGAGGTTAAATTTAATCATTTAACATACACACTTGTTACAATATTTTATGGTTTGTGTAGGCCAATACAACACACAAATAATGAAATTGGAGATACAAATTTAGGCTATAAAACTAAATTGTCACTCTAGCAATGTATTATTTATTCCAGATCTAAAATCAAATATTTTCTACGGTAAAATGCAAACAAATTCTACAATTAATTAGGTTATGTTGACCCACAAATGTTTTCCATGATACCGAACGATTTGAAATAACAAAACAATTTTTTTTACGTCATATTTTACAAACCAGCATTAATATGAATATTTTGAAGGTATAAAAATGTGGGACAGAGAATAACTTTGAATAACCTAAATATCTTAAATGTGTTCATTCGTGTTATGGATCTATACAACATTTCCTTATGAAGTTAATATGCTACAATTTCACTCTTGTTTTAACTACTTCTTGCCGCTGATAATATTCATGCTGGATGGTCATTCATACTCAGCATTTTATGTGACGCAAGAAGAAAATCTAGTGCCTGTTTCATTTCTCCAAAATACCTGTAATGGTAAATTAGGTATACATCACATAGTCATTACAAACTGAAAATTCTTCATTCTTAATTGATTTTGCCATATTAAAAGATACAATATTAATTTTATCATTGCAAATTATGAAGAATAATAAACTGGAAGCATGCAATAACACAACAAATAAATATGTTGCATCACAACTATTTTATATTTTATTCTCTCGAAACTCGCTTTTGAATCCAAAATAGATTTTATTGATTCCCGTAGCAATAGATCTTGAATCACAGACGCACTACGGAACCCGTAAAAAATTGTGCAGCAGTTCAAAATAAAGTCACATTCTGGTTTTTTTTTTTTGGTAACCAATCCAGCGATCATAATAGCTGGCGAGTGGCCACGCTGTGAAAATTATTACAGCTAAAAGGGAAGGTCCTAACATCCAAATTTTTCTTTGTTCTCAAAAATACTGGGGTGGCAAGTGACTCCACTTGCCAGCCCAAATCCCTCCCCTCCCCAGGTCTCGCCAAGCAAGAATAACTTTCTCAGAGGAGGATGTACTGAACAATACCTTGGCACCGGTTTCTCTCAAGGTATACTTATATTACCTTCCCCATATTAATTCTGTTGTTGCTCTACCCTATCCCATTTACCTCATTCATTCTTCAGTATGGTTGGAGTGCAAAGTTATTTCTACAATGGACAGCTGTCTTTAGTTAGCACCTCACTCCATTACGTCCATTTTAACCCAGTCAGTAGGGAGCAAGAAGGTTTTTTTTCCCTTCATTATGCGTAAACATAACTTGTACAAAGCAGTAGTTGTTTCCAGATAACCAACCTTAATTCACAGAGATATGTATGTCATGTTCAAAATATCAGCCATACCTTGCTCATCAAGTTTCCAGGGTTGGCACGGAAATTGCTCGGATCTTGTGCATTACCAGACCCCGTAACTGCAGTTTTGACCAACTTGCCTATCTGGTATTTCAGTTTCTGATCGATTGGGCGAATTTTCTCCAAGACTGTTCGAATCTCAACAAGCCGATCTAGGAAAAAAAAAAGGTACAAAGTCAATTACAAACTCACTACTTTAACTATTTCATTTTAAGATACATACATTCCTGTACATCTCATACTGAATTTGTAGTTTTTATTAAGACCATCATCAATTATTATGAAAATAGATTCTCAAGAACACAAGAGTCCCCTGGAGTCTGGTGAAAAAAATGATAAGGATATATAGAACTGTATTCTTTGCAGCTTAGTCACCTTTCACAATATAGTTTTAGTCCACAAAAAAATTGTCTACATAGGCTACGAAAATAATTTCTACAAGAATGAAAAAGTGACAGAAAAAATTTCTTTTTGGGAGTATTTTTGAATGTTTTTTGAGAATGAAAATACTTATTTGCTCACAGTTTTCTGAATACTGAAATAACAGCCTAACAGATCCTACTACAATGTGGGAGACACAGAGACAAACAAAACAGTCAGTAGCGGCATACATACATGTAGGTTTGACAAATACTGAATCACAATGAATACAATTTATGTAAACTGTAATATCCTATCCTTTCTACCTCCAGGGCTCTGCAGTAGACAGCACCCTTAACTCCTTAACTGCAACATTCAACTATAGTCGAATATACAAAATATTGCTTAACTGCGACATTTGACTTTAGTCGAACACCGAATTAAATGACTCTGTAAACACTATGTATGTGGTTTTCTCGCTTAAAATTAACCAAAAATTAATTATATACAAAAAACTTATTTTTAAAAAATTTTTTACACTTTCTTGGCATAATTAAAAAATTTTATCCTGCAGTGAAAGAGTTAAATTGAGATAATATTACCAATCATATGTAGTTCATAACTCAATAAACAAAATAGCACAACTTACAACACATTTGTTTCAGGGTAGCAAATATGTAAAGCATTACCGATCAAAAACCAAAATTCTTTTCAAATTACTATGTCAGACTTATGTAATGTATGTATCTCTTAACTGTTTGTCAAAGCCTATGTATAGCAAATTTGAATATGAAACATTACCTCAGAATTTTACAGACACATGACTAAATGTTTTACAGTGAATAGGGTCACAACCGTAAGTCCCAACTACCTTACACTGGTAAGTTAACCACTAGTGCACCAAACAGGACAGAACACTAGCCTACACATGATGGGGTGTGGGGAAAAGTGTTTATTTGGTACCATTCAAAGGTGCACGAGAGATGACTGTGTCTGCACCCAACATGCCAGCTGACAATTAAGCCTTCTGCTCCCAAAATGCTAGTCTCTCCTCAGTTCTGTCTATCCAGGAGCTGCCATGTCTCTTTGACCGATGAAGCTGCTCTAAGCAGCGAAACGTCGCAATACACGCTTCCACAATTATGTGTCGTCCTTTATATTTTTGTGTGTACCTGTCAAGTACCAACACGTATGTACTTGTGCTTCTGTCTTTTGTACATGATAGCCTAGTAGCCTCTTTCAATTATATATCCAGTAGCTGTGTTGTACCTCACTGCACCAGCCCACAACTGGGAGAGGTCCTTCTCACAAGGTTTCATCCAAATATACAATGAAACTCTGATAAAATAAACTATCAATCCCATGAACTTACATAACTTCCCATTAGCGAATTATTCCAGCCTACATGTAACAGGGTTTCTAGCAGAGGCTTGACAAAATCCATGTGCAATTCCAGTTCAGATGTATAAAAATGTTAAATACACACAACCAAAAAAAAATTCAAAATTATGCTCATAACTAAAGTCATGTCTGAAAAACAACAGTCCAACTACGTCATACACGTGTTAGCCAATAAGAACGAGTTAATGTTGATTACGGTGTTTGAAAATATGGCATTTTTAAGCTAAATAATTTTAAAACTAAAATGAACACTGGTTTATTACTTTACATGGTTGTATTTGGTGCGAAAATAATTCGAAAGAATCATATGAATGTTACATTGTTTTTTTTTTTTTTACGTACCAACTCCATTCAGCACTAAAAGCATCAGTTAAAAATTTAAGTTTTCGGTACGCTAATTTGCAAGAATCATAAACAGCAATCCTAGTGAAGAGCTTTACTTACTCTCTGAGCAAGATTCTTTTACTTGAGTAATGTATTTGTGAAGAACAATCATCTACCGGTATGCTGAAATCTTGAACAATTATCTCTGGCACAAAAACTACGTCACTTCAAAATGTAGACATAAGAGTCACAATAATCCAACACCAAACCTAGTAGTCACACCCCAACACCATCTAAGCAGATACCTCTCCCTCAGAAGTGAGGATACCAAATGAGGTAAGACTGGTGGATGTAATCTAGGTAACACTAGAGGAAGGACATTAATTAAAGTGTTCCACAAACCGGCAACAAATGGTACATCCACCAGCTGGCCGAGCATAGTTCATCATTATAATGACACATCAATGGAGAGACGTTCCAACATAAAAGCAAGCATGGTTCAGTTCAATTTTTCTCCCATCAAAGCGATTCAGATGAATAACGTGACCGTTGATACACTGACGTGGTATTTTAGGGTACAATAAGGCCAAAAACATGCATATTTAAAATAAATACCAATAGAAACAATGCCAAATTCACTGTTTCAAGCGATAAAAGATATTTAACTATAGTAGTAACACAAAGCCTATTTGCATACAATATAAACATAAAGTGCAAAGATAAACTTAAATTTTCAGTTACTGTACATGTACCATAACCTATAACTTGGTCATACAGCTTGGCCATACAGACTGCTAATACTGAAATAAATAATTAATACAGTCTGTACTGAATATTTTTTAAGATAAACAAAATCATTTAACTAATACAAATTTAGGTATTTATTGGTACTGTATTAGTGTACATGTGTGTTTTGAGTGTCTCAAACCTACAGAAAGTGATCTTGCCTTGCATCTGTAGCACAAAATGCATAAGACAAAATCACTATTCATACGAGACATATTTCAGCTTTAAAAAAATATTACAGTTTACAATTGCATATACATATGAGTTGTACCTTACAGATGCCAACAAAGACTTATTAAAATGTTTGTAACTTTCAGCAGTTTTTGCAGAGATGGTGAACACTAAGAACTGGAAACGTCTTGACTAGCCCCTGTATTAAAAAACCATTCCAACTTTTGCTGGGAGTGATAGTAAAAGAAACTTTAAAAATCAAAACCAGAAACTCTAAGACTGGGAATAAAGCACTGGGTTTCCTGAACACAAGTTCATATTTTACCACTGTGTCACCTTTATTGGCAAACACTATGTATTCTAAAATAAGAGATTTAGTTGTATTTATCATGACAAGTTAAGAAGGTCATATTTGAATTAAAGGCAACAGAATTATTATTTATTTCATACAGATTTGCTCTATCATTGACAAAACTATTGCAGCTGCATATTGTCACACTGTCAGAGGATCAACATACTGTATATGGTTGCAAGTCCATCACATTTTTTACTTCAACCACAATGCTTGGGATACTGCCGGACCTTCTTTCTGATATTGCCAGCAGACCCCTTTTTCGAGCGTTATACAAACAGCTGTCCACGTCGAGGTGTTTTATCTTCTGAGCCAGAAGTCCCACGAAGAATACAGGGAAAATATCTCATTTAACTATTTTTATTTGTATGCTCTCTGTTCAGCAGTATTAGTACTCACTATCTTCGATTAATTTTTTGCTGCAAGTTTAATTCTAAGAAATTAAACTACATATTTCGCTTAGCTTCACATAAGTAATCACGTCTGTAACTAACAAAATTATTTTTAATTTCATTACAGCTGTACATTAAGGGTGTCAAGTGCAACATAATCATAATTTTATATCTTTATGAAACAGTGTTGGTTTTGTGTACAGTACTTGAGAGTAAAGTTTCCTCTTACAAAACAATTTTAGCTTTCATAGTTTTCTCATAACAGTGCACAAATTCAAAATCTGCTTCTTCTGTTGCCAAGCAAATAGTAAAACCAACTGACCTACTTGAATAAAATAATTCACTGTGATATAACATCCCATGAACTATAATAAAGTATTTAAAAGACCATGGCATAATATTTTGGAATTTAAAAAAAAAAATCACAACAGTACTGGAAAAAAATTGAAAATTCAGCAATTTTTTAAATACAAAAATTGCTCACGGGACTGTTTAAAAATGTTTTACTACATAGCCTGTGGCATGTTATTTCACTGAAAATGATTTCCTTTACGTAAGTCAATCGGTTTTCACAATTCGCATGGCAGTAGAACATGCCAATTTTGACTTTGACGCACCATTATGAGAAAACTATAAGAGCTAAAATTGTTTCGTAAGAGGAAACTGTACTCACAAGTATTGTCTACAAAACAAACACTATTTAATATATACATAAAATTATGATTTTATTGCACCCTTAATGTGAACATGCATTATCTGAAAAAAAGTCATCTCTCACCTATTGCAGGATCTCCTTCTATCTTCTCCCCTGAACACTTTCTAAGAACCACATATGTCAAGTTAATTAGGTAACTCAACAACATATGGTACTTCATTTCCAGAAAACTGAGTCCCTGAAACATACAAAAGGAGCTTAGAACACAACACTTGGCAGAGTACAACGTACATCACTTTTAACTACTGTACACATTCCTTTCGCCATTTTCATACAAATATGTAACAAAGCAAACACACATTTATCAGTTCCAACAGCTATTTGGTTTGGAAACACAAGAGTGTTTTTTTTTCATGTAAAACATTAGGTCCTACAGCTAAAGTGTGAAAACCCAAGATTGTTTTTTTTTCTCTGTAGAACAAATATAAGGATTTGACATGTATGTCATGTTCTTTCAGTCCTAACTTTAGTCATTTATCTGAATACATTTATAATAAAGTTTACAGAATACTGCCAACACGTTAAAAGGAATCTCTTTAGTACAAGTCTGAACGGACATGTATGTTAGAAGATATTTATTGAGCATTAGTTTAGTATTTAATTTCTCTTCACATTCCAAGATGAAATAAAACTCCTTTTTATTATTGAGAAGTTTGCATTAACAGAGTGTGTATTAATTACAATCAATTTTTATCTTGTACTGATCACTACATAAAAATGAATCAAGTGTCACAAATTATTTTACAAAAATATTTAATACTTAAAAACCGCTGGTATAAAGTGCCAATGTAGCATTGCTGCAGTGTTTATGTATTCAGTGTGATGTGGAGTTCTGAGAATAACTAGATTGTTAATGAGTCATACTTCACACATTGAGTTAGTCGCCATATTATAACATGAATAAAAATGTTGCCTGAGAAGCAAAAAAAAAAAAAAAACTGAATAATGATTTCATTCAAAACAGATGATACAACATTAACAAGGTGCTGCAAAAAGACTTGATTACATCCAACAACAAGAAATAATAAAAATATATAAATTTTCTACACAACTACACAGTGTCTATTTTAAAAAATATTAAACCAAGCATAAAATTAATCTACTAATAATGCATTGTGCCAAATAGAAATTATATTTAAAAAGGACACTAAAAAGAAGTAGACATTACTCTAATTTCCTTTGGGAATAAAAAAAAGCAAAATGTGTTTTTGTTTGTACCTCCATAGCTAGAAAACCAGTTCAGACATTGAAATGTAATTTCCTTAAGAACAAATCTTACATAAACATCAAAAATACCTTTTACAGGAATATTCCAAATTTGACTCTTAACAGGGGTAAAAAAAATGTAATAGGTTTTCAGTATATAATCAATATACAATATTGAACCAGTTGAACTTCAAAATAGTGGCGTGACTTTTGCTTAAGATGCTTACTTGAATTGTACCTGAAGTACATACTTTCAATGAAATACAGGCCTAAATAGCTCAAATTTACCAGACTATATTCATAGTCATTTTCATTTCAATGTAAATAGTCAATACCCATTTAAACGTCAAAAGTGGGGATTTTGGCCTTTTCAAAATTCAACTCCCAAAAGGGTACGAGAGAGAGAGAGTGTGTGAGAGCATGTCAGTGTGCATGTGAGAGTGTATGTGAGTGAGAGGTCTGATCAATCCTCGAAATCTAAAAAACCCTTTAAGGTACAGAGTTGATTTCCACTACAGGATGATTACAGGTAGGCCTATGTTAAAAGTAACTGTTAAAAAAACCAAAAGAAAAGATGGTTACCAATACATTTTAGGTTAGCTGTAAAATTTACATAATTGATTTTTGAGATATTATTGTAAAGAATTGAAACCTTTCTACTATGTTCTATTCAAAAAAAACATTAATACTGTATTACAGTTTAACATGGTGTTTGATTTAGCAGTAAAAAGTATATTTTTAAATAGTATAAAGGGGTTGAACTCGTAAAGAAAATATAACATTCTTCTCCTTCATATTGACTTGTTATACAGCTTCAGGGTACTTAAAGAGGTATACGTTGCCGCTGAGGTAGACACGCCCTTCACATATACAAACTTAAACCATCACAGCAGGTATTGGGAAATGCAGTTGAGACGGTAGTAATATGTAAAGACAAAAGTACCTGACAACATCACAGTGAAATTACATTTGTATAGTCCGTATAGTACAAGTTTGACTGTTTATAACATTTTCTTCTTAAGAATGTCTATAAACATTATTGCTGAGACCCTGTTTTTCCCATAAGTCATGATGGTTTACAGGTTCACACAATGAAGTGGCTTGGTATGTTTCTCAGAAGAGAAATGTTAAAACCAGACAAACTCATACTGTATAGACTATACCTACTAAGGTCCGGTTTCACCAACCAAGTTTAAGCGATTTAATCTACATTACTCGGTACTTAATCTCGATTATACATGTTTTGGGTTTCACCAAGCAGTTAAACTCGATTTTCTCGTCTTAAGAGAGATTAAATTTAACTGCTAGATTTTTGCCGGGTAAAGTCACTAATCTCGCTTAAGTTCATAATAAAATGGAGCGAGCACTGTATAATTTGGTACTTGAAGACAATACAGACGATGAAGACTTTATTCCTGTGTATCTGCCTCGTAGGATTAGAGAAATAAATCATAATTTTAATGAGAATTATGATACAGACTTCCAAATACATTTCCGCTTGTCAAAACAATCGGTCCATTCACTTTTATTGATACATAGACCAACAGCACAGAAGTCACAGTGGTCTAGAGGTAAGATGCGTAGGTTCCACGAGTAGGAGGAGAGGTTCAACGCTAACCACTTCCAAATTTTTTTAATTTTCAAAATAATTGCATGTAAGCGTCTTTTATTTAAAAGTTATTTGATAAATAAGTTCAGTGTTATTTACGAAGTACAGTGAGCATTTAAATTTATTTATTTTTCCTTATTGAAAGTACAACTACAAGGTTATTCCTTGTAATTTTACAAACACATACTTTGTATTTTATTACAATGACAACTATTGTAGTTTTACAAATAATTTCTTTGGCAACTGCGTTTCCAAAGATTTTCTTTGTAAAAGTACAAAACATTTTTTTACAGTGTATGAGGTTCTGTTAAACGTTTGGTACTTTCAGGTTAGCAAAAAATATACAGACGAGAAAATAATTAAACAATTGTGTGTAGAGAAACATTTGCATTTACAGCAATAAAATAATGTAAATTATATTTGCTGGATTATCTTCCCCTAGTCTTTCTTTCTTGCTTTGCTCCAAAGTTACCCATGGGTACCAAGCCCCTTAGCTTTATTCCCCCCTCCCCTACATAGTATGATGCAATCACTCCCTCCTTCCCCTCAAGAACGTTGTAACAAAGTTTCCAAAAGAAATCATCCACAAAAACACATTCAGCAATTTCCGACAAATGTTCAGGTATTTCCGACACAATTAAGGCAACTCAGCTCACACAACCCATCGTGCAGCCAAGTTTAACTAATCTCTGGTAACTTAAACTCGCTGTGTTGTTGGTGGAACGCACCTCTAACTTAAACTCAGGTTTAGCTCTTCATCGAGTTTTGTTAATCTCGCTTTGTGGCAAAGTTAAACTTCGTTGGTGAAACTGGTCCTAAAACACATTGGTTCCCACAATTTGTTTTTACATTTTGAACATTTATACAGTAACTTAAATGCAATTCCGCTAATAGTAATAAAATTAATAAAATACATAGTCTATCACTTCCCGCTCTGATAAAATTACATTTAAATAACAATTTTATAAAAAAATTTCTGTTGAAAATTTAACTTAAGAGTCCGTGGTAAATAAATAAAAGCTGAAAAATAATTGAATTTTACACTTTTTTCAAAGCCGATATGGATAAAAATACAAAACAACAATTCTAGAGAATGGTATTTGCCAACTTCATGAGTGAATATTTATCTAGAATTACTAATTTGTTACACATGATCTCTTGCACCACAGTTAAATCCACGAGGTTCCAGCATCAGAGATTGTGCCTCAGAAGTTTGTAACACTGGAAACAAATTTGTTCAAAACGTTGGCTAAAACTATTGTCTAGGATTGCTGTTTTTATACTTCCGCAAATTAGCTTTAGAAACCTGCAGTTATAGATTGATGCTTTAAGCGTTGAATTATGTACCACGCCCTCTTAAGTGTACAGGGATTATTTTAATGTATGCTGTATCCGAATGTGAGTGTGTAGACAGTCATTCGTCTATTTTTCGTGCTCTCGCGGCGAATGTTTGCCATTCGCATTGAGTGGCGATCCGTCTGAAGTCTGTGTTTTGTGCACGCATCAAAGGATGCTTGTTCCGAACACGAGTGGGTCCCTCCACACATTCGCCGAACACAGTACAGTTGTTTGTTTACTGTCAAACGAGAAGCACGCGAGCTGTGATATAAACATCTGCACATTAGCGAAAATGACAAGAGTGGAGTAATGAACTGACTTTTACATTTTTACATATAATTCATTTTGACTTCAACATTCATATTCATTGACACATTCGGCGAATGTGCAGATGCATGCATTTGTCCATAAATGATTCGCTAAAACATTCGTCGATACGTTCGGCGAATGTGTAGATGTGTAAATTCGTCCACAAATGATTCGCCAAAACATTCAGTGAATCATTCGGCGATTCGCTTGGTGAGAGTGTAGATGCGCCATTAGGTTAAGTCCCATTATACTACTTTCCAATTACTCTTACCTAAACTTTAAAAATTATAATGTGGTTGCTGATGCTGGCAGTTACCATTCATACAGCATTCTCACAATAATTTGGTCTAATATAGCAGCTTATCACACCAGATATGCAAAAAAAGGGTAACACTGAGTGCTAACATACTGTACTTCAAGTGCCACAATTCACTCTATGTATTTCATTTGTTTAATGTTACCCACCAACTGATAGTGTGAAAATATATATTGTAAAATAAATAAGAAACTGTTGGTTACATAAAAACTTTACTGCATATGAACCAAACATAAGGCTGTTACAGTACAGTATATTAATGTAGAAACAATAAATTAATTAACGAAACTGCAGGAATACATTTTTTTCTGTATAAGTAAATTTAGCCGCCCATCCATTAACAAGAAAAATTTACATCCATATACCTACATCTATTTACATGTTTCAAAAACAATGCGGGCCCTATGTTGCTGTAGTCTGTCCAGTACAAGTTTGCATGATTAAGTACTCCTTCTCTTTAAAAAACAGCCCACGTAACCTGCATCAAAACTATTGTCCTATATCCTTATTGCTTGGGTTCTAAAAAATACTAGAGTCCCTCATGTTTAATATACTTACGTTCTTTCTTCAGAAAAACAAGATATAAGTTAACAAGCAACATGTGTTCAGGTATGGTACATCAACTACCACTGCATTACTTGAATTCATCAATAATATAGTGATGGATTTGGATAATAGGAGATGTCCTGTAGCTAATCTTTGTGGTTTCAGTAACACTTTCGACGGTGTCAATCATGTTATACTTATCCAGAAATTATGTTTATAAGGTATAAGAGACTTAACTCTCAACTGGTTCAAGTCATACATGACCCATCAGTCTCTAGTAGTAGTAATACCTACACTAACCTATCTACCAATACTAGATATTATGTTACATCTGATAATCAAAACATTATAATTGGCATACTCCAAGGCTCTGTCCTTGGACACTTATTGTTTCTCTTGTATGTTAATGATTTGCCCGAAAATGCTTCAAGTGGCAAATTTGTGTTATACGCTGATGATACTAACATATCTATACAAGGGGGCAATTCATTCAACTGACTTGGAAGAAAATATTATGAAATTAACAAATGATATTACAGAGTGTTTCAGCTCAAATACCTTAACACTAAATAAATTAAAAACAATCTGAATGCATTTTAGACTAAGAAAAGCATGTACTTCTCAAGAACCATTTGTATCAATTAGTGGAGATGAGAAAACTCAGACAAACACAACAAAAATCTTAGGAATCTATATTGATGAAAAACTCAAGTGGAGACCCCATAGTATATCTAACCAGTTGAAAAACAAATTAGCTTCACAGAAATTGCAATGCAAACACTTTCAAAACTCATTGACTTAAGTGCCCTGAAAATGAATTATTACGGTTATATTGAGGCACATTTAAGGTACGAAATAATTTGTTGGGGAAACTCTGTAGATGCCAAGCTCTTTATTCTACAAAAGAAAATTATTAGATTAATAATGCATGCTAATCTGCGAGCTTTGTGCAAGCCTATTTTTAAAAAATTAGAAACTCTAACCTTACCCTGTTTATATTTATGTAAAACACTTATCTAAGCACACACGAAACTTGAGGGCACTCGGTACTGTATGTAAAACAGTCGCAAATATGTGTACCGTTACTTATCATGTTTGGGAGAACAAATGAAATTTAAAGTATGTTGTTTTCGGAAGTAGGTTTCATAATGTCTCATAACTGTCTAAGACATTTGATATGTATAAAAATCTTTTAACTTTATTAAAAAAACCTAGAAAATAAGTCTTTTTTTTAATAATTTAGTTAAATTGTAGTAGGGTAATGAAGCATGAATAACATATAAAACCATGTCTTAGACTTGTACCTTACCATGCTGTATACCATGTTGCAATCTGAACATTTATGGAATAATTGTAATCCTGTATAATTTCAATTTTTCTCCCAATGAAAACAGGACATCTACTTGTGGAGATATGCTGCTTCTATCCCCAGTACCTTGAGTGAACGCGGAGAAGTTATGAGAGGATAAGGAAGTGTCAACTAATGTTACAAAAACTGACATGGCTTATCTGCAGGGCCATCGGGTTCAATGACAGTTAATGCAACACAGTCTATCAAGTATAGCACAATTATCAAGAAAATGTCAACAATCGCGCCATATAGACCAGTGAGCTGTCATTCAGTTTTTTGTGTAGATTACGAATCTTCTAACCTACTAATCAAAATTTCAATATATTTTTACTTTTTCATTAAAAACAATATGGAAGCTACCGATTTAGATTTCCGGGTTAACATATTCATAATCTACACAAAATACTGAATAAAATGACACCTCACTCGACACAGGTACCGCATTATTGAAGGCATTCTTTCACTCAGCTGATAGACTAGCAAGCTTGTTCATTTTTCCCAATTGGTTCATTACAAGATTAAGTTAAGAATGATCTACGTTCTGAAGATATTTCTATTGAAAACTGTGTATAAGTTAGATAACAAAAATAATCAAAACTGCTTGGTATTTATTCTTCAATACACTAGTAAGCAAACATTTTTGGAGGAAATCATTAGAATAATAGCTAGCATAAAAGCCCCTTACTCATGCAAATCCCAATTCCAAAAACTGAAAATACACTGCCATCATTGTAAGCGCATAAAACTGTTACTTTCACAAATAAAAATATCAAATTTTTTACAACAGTCTGGAGTTCATTTTGGTAAGCACTTAGGACACAACCCCAACCTTCCTGAACACAGCCTCAGTATCCACTAATTTGTATGTAGCTGCAATAACGTAGTTTTCTTTGGTTTATTTTATTTTTATAATGTTCAGTTTCAAATACGGGAATGGACAATCCTGCCATAAAAAAAAAAAATTATGCATATTTTCAAACATTACATGTGTTTTAAAAATTACATGTATTTTAAAAATGATCTTAAGTAAATAAAAATGGTACAAAAGACAAGTACGTACTAAGGTGTGGTTATAAGAGTATATTAATTTTTCACATCTCATAGGTTTCTTTTTGGGCTGTTATGTAGAGGGGGTCTTTTATATCAGTCTTCAGGAACCTTTTGAAAAACTGAGCTTTTACATTTTCTTCAAGCAGACATTCAGACACTGAATACAATGGTGGAAATAGAATTTCTATATTCCTACCGGTTCATAAGTTACGCCCTAGTGGGAGGGCCAAGAATCTCAGGGAAATTTGAGGGTAAAACACGATATTTGAAGCAGTTTTGTACTTGAAAACAATAGCCAATTACATAATTTAAGTGTAGCAACTGAATTTAATGACCTATCTGACATAGGATACACAAGTTCCACCCTAGTGCCCAGGCCACTGACTACGAGGAAAATTATGTGATAATAGCACAAATACAAAGCTTTCGAGAGAAACAAAACAATAGAAATTACCTTCATTAACATGTAGCATACTTATAATTTCGTAAGACACATAATGTTACCAGTTTCCAAAGTACCAGTGACAAGTTAGTGTGTCAAAGAAGAAGACAACTGTAGTTCACATATTTTTCACAGACACACACAGGTTTGTCGAGCAGTATGTACTGTACGTGCATGCGCTGTTGTTGATTTGCCTCTTAATGAAACCCAGAAACGGCCTCTACACTATTATTCACACTGGCTAGTTGGCGTTCCGCACTTCGCCAATTTAACGAAAAACTGTAACTTCGAACCCTGAAAACAAATGTTCCCATCATGTCATGACATCGCGCCATTAGTGTGTTACTAAAGAACGTATGGAGATTATTTTGCTGTCTATTCAAGGTCTCTAAAGTTATGGTAGTAATTCCAAATAACTGCTTCAATGCATAATTACCAAATTTTTATAATAGTAACAATAACTCTACTAAAAACCATCAAAATTTTACTGTATCACAATATATATGTTAAATAATAGAGAGCTCTATGAGTTGAACACATTAATTTTTAGTAGTACGTGCATCATTTTGGTAGCACATAAAATGATATTTTTCATCTACATTCAAGGCTGAAAATATCTTTGTAATCAGAAAATTCTTGAAACCATTTGTTTGCAGATTGTTGAATTAGGTACATAATAAAACGTACATACCGGACCCTAGACAGTGAAAATACGTTTCGGAATGATACAAATCAGAGCACCTTAGATGTAAAGAATGTTGTATGTAGTTCAAATAGTATGGTTTGAACATTATAGCTACTCTTACAAAAATAATTCAAAAAGCACTATGTTTGTATTATTTTGCATAGACATTTCACGGTGCATCTGTATAATAATTAACATTTGTGTGATTTTAGCAACAAATGTACAAAAACATTAAACTAAACACAATGAAGCTTAGACAGCCTCCATAGCTTTTGGTGGTAGCATGCTGGCCTATGGTACGAGAGGTCCTAGGTTCGAATCCCAGTGCAGGCATGGATGGTTGTGTAGTTTTCTTAGGTTTAGTTAGTTTGTAAGCCGTCCCTCATTAAGCCTAAAAGTGCAGAAAAACAGGGGATGTTAATAAACCCTCTAAAAAAACCACGAAGTTTATCTAGTATTTCATTAAAATAAAATAAAAATGTGTACTTATTTGAAATATAATACACTGTAAATATAATCACAAAAAAATACTATTAATTTGTGCATTTAGCTTCATTTTCTTATCCTGTTCATTTCTAACGTGAAAGAATTAATTGAAATTGCTAATTGTACATAAATATTAAATCTTTATCTTCATGTACTTTTTATCTGATCTCTTTAAAGTAATGATCTGACTTATTTCATTAAAGGCAGTATAATGTAACTACTGCCATGTCAATAACAAAAACATTTTAGAATACTAATTTACAAAATTGGCAACAGTGCATAAAAATACATGTACACTTGTATTTTCTTTTGAATATTGCAAACTTTTTTCTGCAAAATTGTACATGAAAACAAAGTGTTAAGTTCAACTCAAGATACGTAGTGGAATTCTGGGTCTGTTGGCAAGACAGTCTGCATTACACCTCCACGTAGCATTTGAGGGAGGAAACAGTTATCTGTACCAGAATCTTCACGCGTATTGTGTGTCACATTGCTTGCCCTTTGACTTGCAGGGGAAGAGGTGTCTAACGACCATCCAAGAAAATCTACAAATGTTAACCTAGTCTGACAGATTGCCCTGGTCGAACCAGCCAGCCTTAATAACGAAATACTAAACTGCAATATACACAGTTACAGTACAAGAAATAAAAAAAAAATTCACTTAACATTTCACAATACTTCATGCGTAGCAAACAGCTCCAAGTACTCTGCCATTTGTCTATATACCAAATATTAAGCAATTCTTACATCAATGTAAAACCTGCCTAAATTTAAGAAAAAAGTGTATTACGTCAAACCTCTTTAATACAAACCTAAAGGGACCAAAATTTTCACTATTTGTAATAATGAGGTTTGTATTAACAGGTGTTCACTAAAACCTTAAAAATTTCCTAAAATTTTGGTTACTGTGATTATCCCCACATGTAAGATAGTCTTTTCACCACAATGACTTCCTTTTACTGGAGAACTTGATATTGCATATTTTAATGCATAAACAAAATTTTTATTAAACATTAAAGTAATTATTTCATTTCTTGTCCCATTCCAAGGGGAATAAAAATCACTTTGTATTAATGAGAACTTTGTATTAACAGGGTTTGTATTAACAAGGTTCCACATTAAGTTACAATTTTTATACAATAAATGAATTTATGGTCACTAATATAAGCTGGGAAGCAGTTATATAAATCTGTATATGCCCTATAATGAAAAGTACACGTGTATGGTCAACATATAGTTACTGTTATGTAGTGTCTCATGTTTGGTTCCCAAGCGTATTTACGTAATGATACCATATTTTTGCCGGCATATAAGACAAAAATTTTTATATATTTTTGGCCTTCAAAATTTGCTACTCGTCTTATATAAAGGTGCGAAATTTTTTTGTAACTAAAAATTGTTTGAAAGTTAAGCTGTAAGCTGTGGAGTTGTATGCTGTTACAAGGGTTGCTTTTTCTGTCAGAAATCAAAACTAGTGCCCAGTTTTTTTTATAAATTTTTACGGTATAAAATTTTGATGAACGTTATACTTTTGCCTTGCAGCAAAGCATACGTTGCTTGGCTATCAATACAACTAGAGTGCGTGGCTAGATCCTTTGTCTCGCCAGCACCCAACTTTAGGGCGGAGAAAACGAGGATGTAGGTAGAGCATCCCAAGATATTTGTCTCACCAGCAAAAAACTCTCGGGCGGAGTAAACAAGGATCTAGGTACCGTACCAGTACCACACATTCATGTGTCTAGCGTTGCTAGCAGGCAAAAACAGTGCACAGGAAAGTGATGACCTTGCAAACAGCTGCTGCAGCTTGGCGTTGCCACGTAGTGCGCGGAGGGCCTCAGTCCAGCGTTACCATGTCGCGTACAGCTGCCGGCAACTTATGATGTCGCTGGCCACATGTTACCGCCGCAGTGCATTTCCTTGACTCTCGGGTGCCCGGAGGGAAGTAGTAGCCAATGTTATTAGTTAATGTGTCCCCTATGATGTTTATATGCCGGTAATAAATGCATTACAACTATTTCAACTACAATATTTATGTTTCTGGTGAAATAAAATAAATTTTCGGCCAGGAATCTCAAAAGTTATAATTTACTTTTTTCCAAGATTTTGAACATTAAAAACCATGACTTGTCTTATGTGCGGGGTCGTCCTTTATGCCGGCAAATACGGTATGCTGTTATTAGCGTAAATACTACTGTGCACAATTTATATTTAGTAACCTGTATTTGAAGTGGGTGAACATATGGACAGTTTATGTGCGCTCTCAAAGAAAGACATGTTGCGTTTTTGTATTGTAAATATGTACATACTGTGTGTATGTACCTCTTATTAGGCGCTTATGAGAAAGTAGCAGGTATAATCCTACTGGGCAGTATTGGTCACGTGACTGGATCTACTCAGTCGTTGGATGCTTAAGCAGTCATAAATCCGAAGAGTAGTTTACTGGGTGGCCTTTAAAAAAAATGGCAAAATCTGCAGAAGCGCTGATCTGGCAGACCTGGGTCATTAAACCAGGTTAGAACATTGCAAAATAACCTTTTGTACTAATACCATATACGTATATATCATTACAGTTGTGTACCAGTAATATGTATAGTGTACTAAAATGTTAGAGCTAACACCCGAAAATTTGTGTAGCAATATACTGCAAAGAAAAAAGTTCTCAGGCACATAACTGCTTTTTGCAATAATCGAGCGTTTACTACATGTAACTAAATTTAAAAGGATAAAAGGGTTTACCTTTGTTTAAAACACCTAATTATTACTAATTACATAATTTATTCCATATCTGAATTACATTCTTTAGCAACATTTTCAATTGATAAACATCTCTAGACTTCTCGTTCAACAAAAATACTATAATACGTCACTTTTTCTGTGAAAATTCACTCACACCGCCTCTCAACATATTTTCTTTTACGTACACAAGCAGGAGTCCGTTTGTTTATTTTTTACTCACGTTTTCCTAAGAGTTCTTGACTGCAGGTAGATCTTTATCGCATGACATTCTTCACCAATATACTCACTATCGAGTAGATCCAATATAGTTTTCATAAGCGCCTATTGAAAATTCCTATACTACCAGTACAATTTCTGTATACAATGTATTCCACAGGACAATAAAAACTGAAATGATATTTCTCTGCTGAGAAAGGTGTCTGTATACAGAATTGCAAACTCATACAGTTTATTAATGAGATATTTCACACATAGCATTATGGTACATTAAAAAAATTACTAGTTCACTGGCAAACACAACTGTCTAATACTATGTATGCCCTAATATTATAAACAAAATTCAACTACGTAACTTCAGAGGTTATGCCAATTAAAGTTCTGTAATTCAATATAGGCTAAAACAAGCCACATTGCAAAAATTTTCTTATGTGATTGCTTTTAAATGTATTAATAAAACATATTACCTACGCCTGCAGCAAACCCGTTAGATAACTGTGATGTGGGATCCTGGCAACAAAGTTTGGCATGTTATTTATTAATAAAACAAAATTAAAGCGAAGTAGCATAGCCTACATCAGGGCCAAACACTGGCCCGCCACTGCATTTTAAACGGCCCGCCATAAGCTGAAGCATTTGCATAGTATTTCAATGTTACTTACACTGACAGCAAACATATTTATATAATTATTTCATATTTGTCAACGCTCCTTATCTAAATAATGTGGAGACAATTATCTGTTATACTGCTATAAAACAGTACGTTAGTGTTCAGCTCATAAAAAGTAGTCGACGTAAAAGTTTTTTATCATGGCCCGCGACATGATTTGGTTCGACTTTTGGGCCATAGCTTCGAAAAGGTCGGCCACCTCTGGCCTACATTTTTTTAAGAGAACATATTAATGTCAATCTGAATAAACTAACCTAACCTAAATTAACCTAACCTAAAATAAACTAAACTAACAAAAAAAGTTTTCATATAGAACTTATAACATCTGTAGAAAAATTTTACATCACTAAACTATATGTTTTCTAAAATCAATAGTTTGGCCAGTACACAATGAGTAGTGATTCTTAATATTCACCACTTATTTAATTACTTTTAATTTAAAAAAAATAGCTATTAAAGGAGGATCAATAAAACGTGTATTAATCATTCAGAGTTGTACCAGAAAAATTACAGTTCAGATTACCCCTTTACAGAATTAAGTTACCAAAAAATAGGAACATTGAAAACTGGTAATAGCACAGAAATAATTAGTAGGGCCCATCGAAATTCTGGCCTTTTGGACAGCATACTTTAAAAATCTATATTAAATAATACTAATTACGTGATATTTTTTTTTCATGTTTAGACAATTAATTCTGTATACATATATAGTACTAGTGGATTTAAAATTTAATTCCTCTTTTATGAATTTTTAATGAAATATTAATAAGAATAATAATAATACTTGCGATTAAGCTGACGCCCGGTGGCAAGTCGCTATTCCTTCAATCCTTACCCCTTAGTAATCGCCCCTGAACTGACCTACACTCCTTGCTGTAACTATATCCTCCCGCAGCGCATTCCACTCCCTCACCGTCCTCACCAACATGGACTGCTTTCCCCTCTCAGTCCTCCTCCAAGTTCTCTGAATCTTCCCGCTGTTATCCCTCCGACCTCTGTAAACACCCTTGACCAATTTGTTATTTAACTCCCCCCATCCCCCTCCTTAATTCACCACCCTAAACATTCTGACCAGCCTCTCCACCCTTCTCTTCTCCTTCAAGGACTGCCAACCCATCTCCC
>PNEQ01043613.1:11890-22674 GCA_003012365.1 Medauroidea extradentata | reverse complement strand
AGTGAGAGGGGAAAGTAGGGGGGAAATTCACCACGTGACTAACGGCCAATTAAAATAAAGTACCGCATAGGGGAAGGGGGAGGGGGGTATTAGTTAATATATACAAGTAAAAAGTGGTGGGGGGCGTCAGTGTGTCGATGGAGCTCGTCCGGGTAAGACGTGCCGGTAGTTGATTTAATTAAATAATTTTTATATAAAAAGTTTTTTATTAAATAGTTTTTTATTAAAAAAGTTTTTTACTAAAAAGTTTTTTATGAAAAATTATTTTAATAAAAAATTTTATTTATTAAATATGCGAGGGGTTATTATGGAATGCGAAATCGAAAAATTTTCGGAAGAAACACCAAGATGGCGGCCGGAAACAATATGGCGTTCGAAAACAAGATGGAGGTAATATTTTTTTCTGAATTTTTTGAAATTTTGAAATTTTTTTGAAAATTTTGAAATTTTTTGAAATTTTCGAAATTTTGGGAAATTTTGGTAATTTGACACTCAAGGTCAAGGTCAAGGTCAAGGTTAAAGGTCAAGGTAAAGGTCAAGGTCATCCAACATGGCGGTCGGGGACATGACGTCACAACATGGCGGAGGGGCTCCTCACTCGGTCGGGCTCCTCACTCCGGCTCCATGTGCCAGAAGGAACATAATCATACTACTCACCGGATTTAGTTGATGTGGTTTGTAGGTCTACAGTATTGTCCATAAACAGAATGTTTAATTTTTTGGAGATAATCCAGTTTTGAAAAAAAAAAAAATGAAAAAAAAAAAAAGGTCCTCATATTCTTATGTACGCGTGTTCTACTGTCTCCGAGATATATGAGTAAGCGAACATGGAACATTTTTCGAGCATCACGTTAATTTAACCAATATAATGTATTGTACAAAGCTACTGTACGTTTACGACTTTTTGTAAGCAACCAAATCGTGCCACACAGACGGGGTCTAGTATTGTAATACCCAATACATTGCAGTGTTTTGGGAAACTTGCTTGCATTGAAGATTGTCACTATTTTCCACTGTTTATATTCATGGGAATATGAAGTGTTCCCATTCCTCACGAGTGCCGATGCTGGTCAATGTTTCGCATGACACATGGACCAAATTAAGCAATCCGCGAGTAGCGATCTTTCATCGGCTGGGCGGCGACGCCCTACGACATGTCTTGAGCGGAGAATCCCAGCGGGAAGCCGCTATCCTCCGATAGAATGAAGAGAAGTGACACTCACAGCTGAGCCAATAAACACAATTAAAGTATCCTTATAAAAACCATCGGTGTACGCCAGCTGTACATTTATTTTTGCAAAAAAAAAAACCCGTTCACATCCCGTTTGGACACCAGGCATATTTAAATTACACGTTATAATGCCAGGTACGTTGGTTGTTAGCACTGCACCGAAATAACACAAACTGTCTATCTTCCAGGCAGTGATGGAATTTTGTATATTAATGCTAGGGTGCACAGAAAAAAAAAATTCTGGCAGCTACAAAAATTGTGTGGTAATTACCCTGAAAAATATTGTGGTCACCACAAAAACATTTTGTTGACACCTCTAAAATATTGTGGCCACCACAAAAACATTTTGTTGACACCTCTAAAATATTGTGGCCACCACAAAATTATTTTTTTGGTTACTACACAATCATTTTGCAGGGATGACTTCCTACAATTTTTTTCTTTCTGTGTGGTTGTAATAATATCGTAAGAAAACGTTTGTATAACTGATAAGTTGCAGATACTTAACGGGTTGTTATACATTATATTTTTTTACATAAGCCTAAAGAAGGTGTTAAAATTATTGCTTTTTGATATGTTACACACATGCATCGCCTGGCCACAGACTAAATAATATCATTTGACACGGGCGAACTGCAAGGTCCATTGGCTACCCGGGGCTGTTGAAACAAGCCCCGTGTCTATTTTGCTCCTGCGTGTTATGACAGGTTTATTATTGTCCTGCCAGCTCGCTAGTAGGGCGTTTACGCCATGTTGTTGGCCAGCGAAGCCATTCTACTGGCGTGTGTGATTGAGTTTAGCCCATCCTACCGGCTATATCACTTCTGTATTCCTATTCTGTGTCCTGACGGATCTTCTCGAAAATACCAGGAATGTTTGTACGTAAACGTCACTGAACTCCACCAGCTGCATAACCTACCCTGTCATTCACTAGCTACAGCTGACTGCATTATTAACAAGTATGTAATACGCGGAATGCCTACCTCTCAGGCACGTGGAAATGTTTTACGATAACGCTTGGTTCTTTATCGCTGTGCTGTGGAATAGCGAACGATATGTCGTCAGTACATGACTGAATGTAAACATATATAATTGATAACATATTAGAATCGATCATTAAGGCCATGCTCCGATGCTTGTAGGCGTATTTTTTTCGCTATAGTTATTTTTGCGATAATTATTGTTTAAGCCTAAACCATACCAGATATCAAAATTCTGTTAGGCAATTTTGTTTAAAATTGATAGTTTTTGCTAATTATATGATTTATTAAAAATTTTCTTAGTTTACTTTTAGTCGAAACCATTTGAGTTCTCGTCTTGCAAAAATTAGCTACCGCAGAAAATACCATTTTAAACTAAATTACCGAACATAGTTGTGATATCTGCTCTCGTTTAAGTTCATAAAAATGACTAACCAAAAACAGTACAAAAAACAGGGGAGAGTGACCTTAGTGAAGTTAGTCGTTACTGGAGCAGCAAGCGACGTCGGTGACAGCGAGTGAGGAAGAATTGTGACATCGGGGTCGATCAACGACTACAACCTGGGTGGAGAATATTCGATGAAAGGTCAGGAAGAAAACAGAGAGAGAGAGAGAGAGAGAGAGAGAGAGAGAGATAGTCCGCGGTGAAGGACGCTGGTACTGGACAGGTGGTACCACTTCGGCTACTTTCGCCTCCTCTATCGGCTAAATCCGGACAGAGCAAGAGTCTGCGCATGCGCCAACACTTGTGCGGCGCAGACGCGAGGAGTTGTACCGCCACATATAAATCGTTATTGTAGTTCCCTAACCCAACAAAACCGTCCTTCGATTTAGCGAACCGCCTTTATTGCCATGTTTAACTGATATTAACTAACTTAAACTAACAAAAACCAGCCTAAATGAACTAACTTTAACTAACCAAAACAGTCACAAGGAACGGGAAGTGGTTCGCAGAGTTATTTTATGAGACTCCAGGGTTCTTTCAGTCCAGTACCTAGACGAAAATGTAAAGGATCTCAGTGGAAGTGGGTAAGAAAATACTGGTGGCACTTGCAAGGCCAGAGAGAGAGAGAGAGAGAGAGAAACAGCGAGAGGGTGGGAAGGAGGGGGAGAAAGAGAGAACGAAATAGAAGCATGCAAGCAGTAAAACTGTTGTATGGATGAAAATTTTCCCTCGTAGTGACATTTGATTGAGTAAATACATACTTGTATTTTCTTTTAAAAATGTAAATACATTGTTGTAGTGTAAAATGGGAGACTTGAAGCATTAATTAAAGAAGAAATCTAAAAATATTTCAATACAATCTAACATTCTCATTTTTAAGTACTTCGTATCATTGTAACGCTCTAAATCTGAAATAGTGAATATTCGCTGATTCACGCTGATGGATGGAGCAGTTTCAACAATATGAATTAGTGAAAAAAAAATCACTGTTTAACTAGTGAATATTCGCAGATTTCTTTAAGAAAAATTACTGGAAAATCTGTGGACAAACACTATTTAACTTGTGGAATGTTGGCACTCTTTATCGGAAGAAGTGCATAGTCACAGCTTTCACAGTGGTTTCTCACTGATTCAATTAGTTGAAATTGCTCCTTCAATCGGTGTGAATCAGTGAATATTCACTAATTCAGATTTAGAGTGAAGGATACGTTTGGATATAGCGAAAAGAATATTTTTAATTTACCCAACATGAACGAAATATTAAACTGGCGAAATTATGTTCAGTTCTTTTTATAGTAACATGTAAGTATAGTTTTTCTTGCTAAAACCTTACTGGCGGGCGTATTAGGCACGTGGATGATTCCTACCATATACGAACTACAGGTTTACTGTTGGTTGTAACCTTTATGTCTTCACCACGTAACCATTCCTCTTATATTTCGCCGACTTACTGGCAGACTGTTTCGAAATTGGCTTCATTAATCTTCGCCACCACAGGTGTAGTGTCGTTTGTTACAATTGTGAAGCTGGGAGAAGGGATTAGGAGGGGAAGCAGTGGCTTGTGTGGAACCCAAGTTGTCGAGACACAGCCCTCATAGCTATCGCCTGGCCTCGGACCGGGACACCATTGTGCCCGCCCCCCTCCCCCCTCTAGTTAATTAAAGCGTCGGGAAACCAGATACTCCCTGATTTATAGCAGCGCCTCGAGATTTAATTACAATGCGAGCCGCCGCACTGGTCTGTGATGAGAAAAAGACGGGGGAAGGGGGGGATAGGCGATCCAGTTCCACCGCCTACTAACGACCGCCCATTTGGGACCTCTCCAGCCAATAAACAACTATCAGGGCCTGCCAGGCGGCGGGGTCGGCATGCTTATATCCCCACATTCTATCTCGCTCGCCCACGCATGCTGGACACTCGGTTTTATAGTCTGCTCACAGTAAACCGAGCACTCACCAGCAAAAATAACAGCCAATATGTATATTTTATTGAAGCCATGTAGACAAAGTTTTAAAAGCGGTGAAACGTTCATACGTGGGTTTTAGTTTCATTGAAGATTTCACATTGAAAATAGTAAACATAGACGTAAACAGGCTAAAATAAAATTTTAAGCAGTGTTCGCTTTGTCGTGAATAGGCTATAGGTAGAGACACTGGAAAATTGCTAGGCTCCAACATGCTGTACATAACACTGAATGTTTCGTATCGACATTGGCTATAGTTTATTCGAAGCATCGTTTCTCTCTTCAACAAAGCCAGTTAGAACTGCACAGCTTGGACACACAGCGTGTGTGATTTGTCCCAAATCTGTTCACACGTGTCACGGTTAATATAATACAGTTTATTGGAGACTATTTTTAACATTTTCGCGATTTTCCAGTGTCTCTAGCTATAGGACCACAGATACCATGATTTCACGAGCCTCATGTTCTAAATGTACGTTAGTACATGTAATCGAGCAAATCATTCGCCAGCTGAATTTTTTCTTCAAGGCAGGTTTCCACGCACCTGGCTTTTTTTTTACAGTAATAATCTTGAAAGAAAAACATAATAATTGTGTCATTCTATTTAGCCAGGCATACAACATATTCAAAGTAGGCCTATAGCTAGAGAGAGAGAGAGAGCGAGAGAGAGAGTGTGAGAGAGAGAGAGAGAGAGTATAAAATCGCGATAATCTTCAGTAAGCCAAAGTAGACTTCAAAGTGCCCTAACATTTTGCGTCTTATGGTCGTACGATGATAACTTGAGATATTTAAATAGTAGCAGGCGAATAATTTGAGACAGGAAAAATTCACGGGTTCACTGACATGTAGGCTAGCCTCCAAGAATATATGTGCACTCAAACAAACATCAGCTGTTCATTGGCTGCTCACTGACATAGTAAAATGGGCCCGTAAATAGTTACATTTTAATTCTTTGCTCATCGACTTCAAGGAGGTGTCAAATCAACGGCCAATTGTGAAAGCAGCACGAACCTAGAGTTGCTGGAATTAAAGCTCGTGCCTGAAAGACAACGCGAATATTTCAGGTCTCGACAAATAACTGACAATCAGTATCGACGTACCACAATTCTCATTGGATGTGTTAAATGGGAAAATACGAATAACGGAATTAGAACATCATTCACGTAGATACTGCACTGGAGCCTAGCAAACAATCAACTTCTCGGGCGATAAATTACTCTCTCAAGTTGTTAAAAATTATGACGTGAAAACGACGGAATATAGCTAGAAACAACAATCTGTATAATAGTATGAGTTTACTTGCTTCAATACGAGTGCAAAATAAAAACACATTTGGTCACGTATATCGAGAAATTTGGCCTGACATTTTTATTTATTCATGTCACGTTACCTTGATTGCTGGAATGAAAGTGTGGACGATGTAGATATAAGAAATGAAATTTGGTTAAAATAGGTTGAATACTCGAAATATACTAAAACTTTTACGTTTATTCGTCTTCAAAATGGCGAAGTTACAAAAAAGATCAGCTGAAGTAGAATCTTATGTAATGCGGTATTAAATTATAAAATTTGGTTTATATTAGTCACCAGATATCACATAGCGCCAAAAAAAATTTAAAATGGGTGATACTGGGAAAATGGGCACTTGAAAAAAAAATTCGGGTGACATTATGAAGTACATTTTTTTTTACAGAGTCTTGTAAAATTCTTGACAAATGGTTCCCACATATCACTCGTTACCAAAAAATATGTTCGGAAGATCATTATTTGAAAATTGATAAGATGGCATGAACCAAATACATCAAACTCAAGTTACCGTAGTAAGTACTATGCTGTAAGTGTATCGAGTCCAATGAAATTCTCAAAAATGGTTCCTCATATACCGTGTGTAGTCAAAAATTTTTCGAAATGAAGCAATTTATGAAAATGTTAAAAATGGAATAAATGAAAACAGAAAAGTCAAGTCACCTTACAATGTTCTACACGCGTAATGAAAATTGTTTCTTCATATCGTTGGTATATTGCCAAAAGGGCCAATATCCCATTTTAAAGCGTGTGATATCGGCCCTTTTGGTATACTGCTTGAAATGCAAATATCGCATTGCAAAAATGTGATATTGGTCCTTTGGCAATATACCAACGATATAATAACATATATTCAAAAGTTCGCCTCTTTGACAATATATACACGACTTGAACAAAATAATAAAAATCGAGTCACACCCACAGAGTACTTTACGTGCAGCTAACTTTAGACGAAGTTCTCAAAAATTGTTTACCATATTACTTGAGTGATAAAAAATATCCCATACTTATAAAGCAGCAGAAATCGTTCCTAAGTTGTCTGACGAAGCCTTACGACGAAGACGAATGATGAAGCGCACAGAATAAGCTAAGAATACAGTAGCGAAATTGAGAATTCAACCGCATGGGCCAGCAAAAGGACAAAGTGTCATCTGCCGTTTAGCAGTTGTCGAAGACTCTTCTAGAATAAAGCCCGACTTGCTCGGCTTCACACGAAACTTTTCAACTTGTTCACAATATCCTTATTTATTAAAATTAATGACACTTCAAACTACAGTACGTTTCCATATATTTAAAAATTCTGCACACCTATCACCCCAACTGCTGTATCTAGAAAAATACCAACCTGACACTGACAAGAAATTACAGAAACACAGAATCATTCTCTTCACAAAACCTGCTTTCTTAGTGAATCTGGAAGAGTATTCGAACGCTGTACTAAACAAGTTAACAAAAATGTTTATCTTTTGATCCATTTTATAAAAAAATTCTCTTTTCTCAAAACATCGTTAGCTGTAATTGGTTAATATTTTGTATAGATTTCTATTCTACCGCAATAAGATAACATATTAAAACAATTTACTTATATTGAAAATTCATTATTGTAAAATTTCACAGGGTTTATTAATCCGTACGGAATTAACACGTGCAATCTTTTTTTGTTAGGATTTTGTATATGGTGTGGTGCCAACTTGATGTGGTCTGATAAGACTGTTGTAGCTGGCACGTTAATACTTTCGTAAATAAATAATTATTATTGATGCGATCACCAGTCTCTTATGGTTTATATTTTTCATTGATTTAAAGCGAATAAAAAAGCTTATTTTGAGAACTTATCTCTATTGTGAGATAACAATACAGCGACGTGTACGTATTGTCGGAGTTGAAACGTTTTCCGTGTTCAGGTTACGTATACTTAGCGCTGAGGAATCATTCAGTCAGGATATATTTCTTGGGCGGGTCGCAGGAGAGATAATGTGCCAACTTCCGTGGGACGAGAACTGGTTCCCGTCTTGCAGTCGGACGTTGTGGGTAGTCGACTAGTAGTGCCTCCTGCCAATCACTGTCAGTGTATACTGCTCTCGCCTTCTCTTCTCTGCCCAGTATAGGCTGTTCAAGCTAATGTGCTGCGTTGTTTGTGCACTGAGAAAAAGGATTTGTTGAGTTAACCAAACATTTGTTTGAATATGTGCAACAAACGATTTAGTATTGATTCAAACAAATATTAAGTTGAACGCCAGATTTGGTTAAATCAGCAATGTTGAATTATTGTTTCAACATCTGGTTTAGTTATTTGAACTAAATGAGATTATGAAATAACAAGACTACTTTGTTGATTTAACAAAAAATGGCTGTCAACTAAATATTTGTTTAAAACAGCACTACACCGTTGGTTGCACATATATAAACAAATATTTGGTTGAATCAACTAATTTGTTCTCTCAGTGTGAGGATCTACATCAATGGAGTGCTAAGATTGCCTGACTGATGGCTGTAACGCAGCGTCGCCTTCGCACGCAAGCCACTCAATTAGTGAACAGTGTTTTTTTACTATCATTGTTTTTCTTATAAATCAAAGCAGTGACATCATTTTCTTTATGCGAGAAATCCAGCGCACGTTTCTTCGAATCCTATTGATTTTACCAGTTACGGTAGCCAGAATTGCCGTTTTTTAGAAATTTTGTGAGCTCGAAGGAAGCGTATTGAATTTTTAACGCAAAGCGACATATACACAATGTTGCAATGGCGTGTGTCCACAATAATACAGCTTGTCATTCTGTCCCATTGCATGAAACATTCAAAGACATTAGTAAAGCAATTATTTTGAGAGTTTGATTAAATATCAATCTTCAATAGAAATGAAAACTTATTAAGGGAAGGGACACTTCGCTCTTCCAGCAGTGCAGCTTGCTGGAATAAAATCTATGCCCCATAGAATGTGAGGCTATTTTCCCCTGTTTCGAACGTTTTCGCAATCATAATTTAGTTTTGTTCAGAATTGTTTTCAATGTGTTCGTTTTTTTTTTTTCAAAATAATTACAAAATTTTTTATTAAATGTCTTGTTAATCGTTTAATTTTGTGTATTTTAAAAATAGCTATTACGGCAGAAGCAATTTTAAGAAAAACTGCTAAACAGATTTGTCATTTACGTACTCGTTTAAGCTTATAAAATTATCATAGCAAAATCGGTAGAAAAATTGGAGCATGTCCTTAAGGCGGCCTCCCTGCCTGCGCTTAAAATGCCTTGCAGTGAGTTATGGTTATTATTTTTTTTTACGAAACTATTAAACGCGCATTACTTTAGTAAATCTACACTGTAAAAAAAGTTAGTAATATTACTCATTATATGTATGGTAATATTCCCCAACCTTGAGAGGGAAATCTGATTTCCGAATGCGTGTGGAAATTTCCGCAAGGTAGTGTAATCGCCACACAAACCACTCGGAAGTTTCGCTCGCGCGTTACGTCAAATTGTCCTAGAGGACATGCGCCAATATGTAATGAAAAATTACATTACCAGTTGAGTAACTTTCCTTGACACGTGTTGAGTAATTTTCCCTCACTTGTAGAGGTAATTAGCTTCCATTACATGTAGAGTAAATTTACCTTAAATTTTTTTACAGTGTACAAAATAATTCACACTTCGAACTATGTCACTATAGTTTTAAAAATTCGGCGCGTTTATCATAAACACCACTTTCGTTCCCCTCAAAATGGCCAAAAATGACTCTTCCAGGTTGCCGTATCTGGAAAAACAACAACCGTATTTGAAAAACACAAATATAGAAACTAGCGTTAGACTTTGGACTATGCTACCAATAAATAACAAAATGTGGCCACCGTTTAAAGTTCCATAGGAAAAATAATAATAGTAAAGCACTGCACGTCAGCTGAGTAGCTTGCGCGGAGAGGCGATAATGTATTACATACGCCAGTCAACGACAACCTTACCTCTCCTGTCTCTCACACACAAACACAGCCTATCTAGGGAAGCCGCTTAGACATGATATGACAAGCCTGACGCACAAATGGCTGTGCATATGCAGCGTGTGTGAAATTCATGTTGTGTGAAGAAATCGCTCTTGCTTTAAACAGGAGTTTACTGAACGTTTTAATTTTTTTTTTTTTACACTTGAAATGTTAATTCATTGCAAGACGCCTACTGAGTTTGCAGCGTACTACCTCAGATAATACATGAACCTGGGATAGTACAATACAGGTTGTTTTATTGTAAAAGTGCAGTCATGCGAGATCGGGCGATGTAATGTTTACTCTCCCGGAAACAAAGTAGGCGAGTGTGGTTCATGGACCCCCTTACCCCCTATTTTTTGTGTAATTAAAATGTTTTATTGTTGCGAGAATCGTAGCAGGAAAGAAAGTAACTAAGATAAGGGAAAGAGAACGCTGAATAGTACGAGGACGTTTGCATCACAGACGGAGTGAGCTGTTCAAACACACCTGTGTACCGAGACTCGTGTGTTTGTCTTCCCAACCTGGAGTCGAGGTGTTGTGGTGTTTGAAGAGTGATATAGTGGCTCCATGACCGTTCACATCCACGGTTGGTACGACTTCAACCCGTCTTTGTTTATTAAGCTGGCCTTGTTCATCTGCTCTCCGAACTTTATGTCGCCTCCTGGGCGAACGTATTTTCCACGAACATCGCCTGAAAGTGGCGGAAGCGAAGGGCAATTCAAGAACGTGAATCTCGCCTCGCCCTATCATCTTGGACCTGAGAAATTCGCGTCTTCTTTCGTGCACAAGCTGGAGTCCTGACACTTGTAAGTGTGTGTCTCATTCGTAACTGGTCCTTGGCTTTTTGTTACCTTCTGGAGGACACTGTGGAGGGCGGGGGGGGGGGG
>PNEQ01043613.1:0-11790 GCA_003012365.1 Medauroidea extradentata | reverse complement strand
AAATCTCTCACTCACATATCCTCACTTCAACAACTTTTTACAAGCTGCCGCTGCCGTCACGTACCAGTCATGCTTTCTGCTAATCATCTTATAGAACACTTGCAATTTGCTCTGTTCTTCGTCTGTGTTTTATCTTCTGTTTCGTCTTTCCATTGCGCATTTATTACTATCAGCCATTATTCTTAAATAACAATGTCTTGTATTAATGTTTAGGGCCTTGTGAAGCATATGTTACTAGCATACAGCCTGATACTTTCAATTACTTAGCCCTCGAAATCCCTACTTATTTTTGGATTTGCACATTCAAGAAATTTTATTCACACAAAAGACCAACGATGTAGAAACACAGCAGTGTTGTCATGCCAGCAAGAGCAATCAAAGGTCTCGTACACATATATTGATTTGGTTATTGAATCTCGTAATTTACTTTGAATTGAAATTATTTGTCGTCTTGGAAACTTTCAATGACGTTTATTTAGTACTAACTAGCAGTGAGCCCGCTGATTTGCTCGCGTGTATTACTCATAGCAGATAATAATAATTACTTTCATTGAAAATCATCTATGTATATCAGACTGGCAGTTCATTCATCAAGTGTTAGAATGACGAAGCTGCTAGTTGAGCTAACTCTGCAGCAGGATAAGTAGCTATAGCTCTCCACGGGAAAAGTTATTAAGTTTGTCCCTGCCACTAACAGCGACTTCGCCTGGGCCTTATTTATAGTCACATCAATATTGACTTTGTGAGGTAATTACAGTATCTTTACTGTAAGAGGGTAATTGAATGAAATACGTAGTTTACGTGGTATCAAGACTGATTTCTCCCGAGCTAAAAACAATTGGGCTACGTAACGTCGACGTAAAAATAAAAATTAATTTTAAAAAGAAATTATTAATTTCCTGAGCTTATAGATGTTGTACAACAACATACATCCGTAGAACTGTAAAATTAAACTCCTGTGTAATTTATTTCTCGCTGGTCGTACTTGCTTTTCGGACAATCTGTTTTGGAATTTTATAAACTAAGTTTTCTTCTCAATCATTAAGTTTTCTTATAAAATAAAAACCTTGCCTTATTTTTTTAGATACTTAAGTAAGCATCATTCTGATGCGAACAACACCTTAATATTTCTCGTATGGCAAGTATCATTCGCTTACAGAAAACTAGTTTTATGTCTTTTCACCCCTTTAGGTGCCGAAATTAAAATAATATTAATTTCGAATCTTAAATATTTGTACAAATATCCAAGTGAAGTGAAAATTATAACGATAGTCCTTTCAGTCGAAGCAAAATCGATCATTCATTAAAAATCACATATCCCTCTTTCACAGTACTGAGTGATCGAATTTAGAAAAATCTTAAAACATTTTTACGGCCATTTACGTAATCATCATCCTGAAGAAAAATAAACTGAATGTCTCGATGGGTTCGATACGTATACATGGAAGATTTATCTAAAACACAATCAAGGTCTTTTCACCTCCTAAGAGACTGAATTTCGAATACCCTTGAATCACATTTTAGAATACTTTACTATGGTGTCTCTTGGTTGTGAAAAACACGACAATAGCCCGTTGGGTTCAAGATAAATCGACGATTAATTAAAAACACATTTAATCACTTTTCACCCCCTTTCACCTCCTTAAGTGGCGAATTTCGAAAATTCCTGAAATTCTTTTTCAGGTATTTGAGTAAGCATCAATCTGAAACAAAAATCACGTCGCTAAATAAAAATCAATGGGATATATATATATATATATATATATATATATATATACATACACATATATATACATACATACATACATACACATTGTCAATAGAAAACGAATGGGGCAGACTTTGGAAAATATTCTTAAATGGTATTTGGGATAGTTACAAACGCATCAATCTAAAGCAAAGAGAACATCGAAATCTCGATTCGTTCGATATATATGGGGGAATAATCGAAAACACATTTAACGTATTTTCATCCCCTTACTATCAAATTTCGAAACGTCTTGGAGTCCTGTCACTGACATTTGTGTACGTAACCAACTGAAGTAAAAATCACGACGATAGTCAGTTGTGTTTCCGTGATATAGACGATGAATTGAAAGGGGTCGAATTTTAAAAAAATCCTAAAACAATTTTTTTTTTTTTTTTTTTATATTTACGTAAGTAACATTTTGAAGTGAATACCAACTCTCTATCACGAAGTATTAGATATAAATCGATGGTTAATCGGAAACATATTTAAGGTTTTTTCACCCCTCTTAAGTGCTGAGTTTCGAAAATTTTAGAAATTGGCTAACATGCATTTTTATGTATTGTATGTCCTATTTAAGTAAGAATCACGATGATAGGCTGCCGGATTCGAGCTCTATCGACTTTCCTTTGGAAATAAATTTCAACCCTTTTCACCCCATTAGAGGTAGAATTTCGAAAAATCCCTTCTTAGTGCTCGCCTACGACATGAGGGGAACACACAAAAAATTTCATGATTCTAGGTCCAGTGGTTTGGGCTGCAGTTAGATATGTCAGTTAGTCAATGTTCTCTTTTTTAAAGAGAGATGCTCGATTGTTCCGACAACGAGCAGGCTTGTAGAATAATAATTTCTGAATAACAGTGTATAATCTGATGAACTGTGTTTATAGAATTAATAAATTATATTTTACTCACCAGACTCTATCACTCACATACTTGACATTATGATATACTCCCGCCCCCGCCTATATATACGGTTTAGAGTTGTTCACTTGACAAGCTCAGAAGAACAAATAAAATCCTATATTAGCAGCAAGACCTCACACCGAGATAATTATTTAAAATAAGAAATATAAATATATCACGTTCTCAAAACAGACTAAGTGACCAGCTGAGAATAACCAATAAAATACCTTGTTATACATACAAGTTTCGAGACCTCACAACGGAATAATTATTTAAATTTGAATATATAATAATATGCCACGTTTTAAAAACGGACTAAAAAGTATGAAATAACGTATACAATGAAAATATGTAGCCTACTTGTAAGATTCAAAACGAAAAACTTGGAGCGCATGCAATAGACAATAGTGAGGAGTGTAAAGAGTAGTTGTCGCTGAAAACTCACTCAACGGTCCGTATCATTTGCAGTGCATTAAAATTGTCAGTGAATTAAGTGAATTTTTATGCAGCAAGTATTTATTGCATGCACCCCACGTTTTTCGTTTTAAATCTTACAAGAATTTCACAGGAGAAAGTTTTTTATACTTTTTGGTTCGTTTTAAAAGTGAGGTAAATATTTGTTTTATTGAAATAATTTTTTACTGCCTTTTAGACTTGTGTGTGTGAAATGATGCAGTCGGTTTTAAACTAACAAAATTTTTCTCTGAACAGACAAACAAACAAACAGATTAACAAGAAAGCGAATTAATATTGTATTGTCATCCAGTTCTGAGCTATGTTTAAAGTTTCAAGTGTCTAGCTAATCAGGAAGTTAGTTTGAAATCGATTACAAAATTTGTAACACACTGATAAACAAGTTAATAAAAACATGGTAAAATAGAACATGCTGTAACTCTTGATCTTGTTCGATATTCACTCCTTGAACAATTAATTCTCGCGTAAGATGTAGTTCCAAACTTGGCATCACGCACGAGTTTTTCATGCATCTTGCGTCGTGTAAAATTATCTTTAGGACTGGTTCAAAAAATAAAATCATAAATACAACGAACAGAAACCTTGTTCGAAATAGATTCACAACTGAATTTTCAGTAGGCCAGCATTTGTGGCTATGGTTGAGCAACTCCCAAGGCCATTTGAACAAATGCGAAGTGAAATCGCATTCAGTAATAGTAAGGTTCTACACGGGTTGGAAAGAAAATGTGTTTTCTTATGGGAGAGTCTGGAACAGAAAAAAATTCTGCCAACTAATTACGCTGAAAACATTAGTGTACATACTAGTAAAGAGAGAGGTCATTTATTTTAGTCATAAAATGAAAAACAAACCAATTTTGGCTTTCAAATTATCAACTTTATGTAACTTGAAATTCAGGAAAGCTCTGTGATTGGTCAGATAACACCTCTTACCTCTATGATTGGTACAGAATACACCTGTTACCGATACCAGCGCTCAAGCGGCAGACATTTTCACTGCGCCAAACTTTTAATATTGATATTTTAAACCTATAGTAGAAATAATCTTGATAATAGTTACTATACTTAAAATTTACAACCTGAAACATCATTTGCAATATAGAAACATTACATTAAAAGTCCTTATTCTCGCTTTGTTACATTATAGTTCATTTTTGGGCGCAAAATTAACGTAACATCTTTTTTTTTCCCCCAATCATTGGCTGCTGGTATGTACTACCGCACAAGATATCAAAATTACAATTTCCTTTACGTGTTAGTCAGTAGTTCTTATGTACACTATCTGTTTAGCGCAGTTGTGAACCAACAAGTTTGATAACTTAGATGCCAGTTCTTGTGCGAATCAACTACGTAATGATTTATGTTTTCTGTTATGTTTACAATTGAAAGAAGTCAATCAAAAGGGAACCAAACCCAAATAAATTTATTTTGAAATATCGTACCAAGTAAACGGAGATGGTTCGAAACACACCCTACAAAAAGGGGTTTTGACTTAAAGTAAGTAGTTCATTGTAGTTTCTTGTACATATTTCAACATCTTGTTTATATATGGCTGGATATGATAAGGTATACTTTGCAATTTTAATTACCTATAATAAAATGCTTTGATATATTTATACATATCTCCAAAGGTTTGTAACCAACCACAGAATAACTTTGTATTAAAATAATATTATTAGTAAGTATTCAACTGTCAGATGATCAGTTAGTGTAAGTTTGTATTAAGAGTTGTAATTTTTGGTTAAGTGTAATATAGATAACAATAAATTTAAGAAATTATTAAACCATAATATTCGAAAATAAATAAATAAATAAACCCAGAAAAAGCGGTCCGAAGCAACAAGATTTGCGTACACACAGTGACTTTTGATCTGGAATATATGAGTTCAAGTGAACTATGGGTTGGTTCTATTCTGTTAAATCTCTGATAATATGTTATTTTGTTCATATTCGTGCAAAGAAACTCGAAACTTTTTTTAACGGTATATTTTGAAATAATTCACGACTATAAGCAGACATACGATGCACAATAGGCTATATGTAGGCGTTTCGCGAAATAGTGCATCGTTTGTCCTCAAATTATTATTTTGCTTTCATTTAGCAATTTTTATAACAAAATTGGTGATACTTTGGGAGCCAAAACCTAAAAAAAAAACTATGATTTTTATTGCTACCAAAAAAATTAGGTGCCAGTTTTGATATACTTGTGACAAAAGAACGTATATGGATTCTACGATATTGAAATTACGTTGCCCTAAAAAATATATTTTTTTCAAAATCATTGTACAACTACCGGGCGTAGCCTTAAGGTCGCCGCTTACCCCGCATTAGAGGATCAGAATCGACGAAGCTGTAAGGGTGACCTTGAAGCGTGCATCAAATACCGCATCGCCACTAGGATCGCAGCGTTGAACTAGCGTGCAAGATTTCCGCCGATCCATCATAATTATGGGATTATAAGCGGCGACCATAACATTTTTACTGTCGTAAAGTATGTAACAAAATTCAGTGCTCGTTTCAATCTGTTTCTTATACATCCAATTAGTACATTTTGAAGTACGGCATCTGAAAATGTCGTTTTCTTGCTTGTTGAAGAGCTTAGAAGCAGTGTTTTCAATGAGCATGGTTTTCTACACCGACATTTCGACCATGTCCGAAGTGTGTTCTCGTTTACGATTGCAACAATGGACACGTGTGGAATAGTCTCGTAAAACAAACCTGTTTACGATCACCCTGCAACACGTTTGAAGCGCGTGGTAGTGGCGGAAGGGGAGAGTCAGATGCTAAATTTTATCTATCGTTTTTCTGCAATAACTATTGTATTAAAATATTTATGTTCAATGTGGTAATGTTGAAGCACAGAACACATTTGAGATGAATTTTGGAGATCATAATAGTGTTATATGTCAATCTTATATTGTACTTGTAACTATTCTTGAAAGATTCAATTATTGTTTATGTTAAGCAGTTTATCAAGAATATACCCTATGTCTTGTCAGAGAGAACATTTTGATAATACAACTTGAATAAACGTTATGGCTCGAAAACTGAAAATACGAGAAAATTATCTAACATTTTCTGTATCTTGTGAACCCAGCTTTAGGGAATGAACGCAGGCAGGGACACCGTAGCGCGCATGCGCACTACGTCCCTCGCTGGGCCACCATATTACCCTCACACTGCACAGAGGAGCTGCTATTTGATATGCAAACAAGCGAGGAGCGGCGCTGTAAATTACGCTGAAGAGTAAAGCCACGGGCAGCCGTGCATCTGGGAGGATGGAGGCAGAGTTTACCGACGAGTAAACACAGGTCATAGAGTACATGAAGTAGTATCAAGAGCCGTCACGCAATGCTCGTTTTCAGTCCACTAATTTTATTCATAGAGTCAGATCTTCAAGCGGTGTTCAGCACCGCCTACTTACTAATATAAAAATTATATATATATATTTTTTTCAAATGTGGTCACATTGACAAATACCTTGCGGTTCATCGCAGAACATCGTAGGTATTTCGTACGAGACATTTTAATATCAATATTTTAAAAATATTTCCGTCAGAAGAAATTTCAAATTTCCAATTTTCAAAAACGCGTTTAAACAGTTAGACTATGGGCCCGGAAATTACCTTCATTGACAACGTAACAAACACAGTTACATATGACTGATTTTCCAAATGGAAACTTCGCAGCTGAGTAATTTTACATTATTAAAGTGTCACTTATTATTTTATTTATTTTAGTAATATAAAACTGTACTTTTATTTCATAATCAAACCGATGTAATTCTCTTTTGTTATGTTGGCAGAATACAGAATCCTGCCCCGTCGTAATTTAAGCCTGTTAGTTTATCCCCATACGTTGAAAAGGCCCTTCCAGGCTTACCAATGTGCTGGAAGAAGAAACCAGTGATTCCGTGCGCATGATCCCCATAGGCATGCGCAGGTTTAGGTTAAGGGGGTTCATGCCTTAGAAAGAATATATATATATATATATATACCCGAAGTAAAAAAGGGGGATCCGGCGGCCCTCCCCTGGAAAAATACTTGGATTTTAAGATGCAAAGTGGCGCTATTTAAGGAGTTTCCGAACCAAAGCATTGACTTTACTACTGTAAGAAACTAACATTTATAGGATAAATTATGCATTAAAAGTGAAAACTGCAGCAAATTGCACCGAAATTGGGGGTGCAGCTGCATCCCTTGAACCCCCTGTGCGAATGCCTATGTGATCCCCATTACTACCTGGTCAGCTACATGGCGTCAGCATGGTTACAACCGCACTCCACTGTCAAACTTCGACCATCCTTACATAGCAGAGACCTGGGCAAGCAGCTGTCGTACGTACACTTTGAGCGACAGCTGGGTGTGTTCTCGTCTGAGAAGCCTCACTGAGTGTGAAAACCAAAGAGCGGCACTGACCGGAAGGAAGTATCTGTGAGTTTAGAAGAGAAAAAGTGAGAGAATATACGAAAATACGTTTCGCTTTTAGTCGTATTTCTCACAAAACATCAGTTATTAAATGGTTTTTAATACTGATATGTATGATTTACAAAGCACGCTTGTACGTTACTATACAAATACATTATTTGTTTAATAGAAGAATATGTACTGTTGCAAGCTGCGATTCTGAGGGTTGGAGGCTGTGTCGAAATGCCTTTTGGGATAGCCCATGATTCACAAGCCGGGCTGCCTCATAGTGAGAATCCAGACGAAGTACGTCATAGAGACCTGTTTCAACCGCCTTAACCCTACATGGCCGGCCTATGAGGCTCAAGTCACGTCCGAAGCATGATGTAATGTCCAATTTTAGACCCCTGTAATGCGATGATTCCCGACTGTTTCGCAAAGTATATAAGCACCGAATTGACACATTTGGGGAGAATTCGCTATAGTTCGTTATACAGGAAGGTGTTACGCTTTTGGAGAGAGACTTGTGAAGACATCTTGTTGACGTCAGAGTCTACTGTGAGGCGACAGGCTCATACCTTCGAAGCAGTATTGGGCGGAACAAGAGGACTGGTGCTGCGGGTCGACGGACAACAAGGAGGTGCGTGACGAGAGTCGAACCGGAGACTTCAGGAGTGAAGACAGTGGTGCACTCGGGGTGCTGTGCAGCACATGGTGAGCCATTACCACTTCGGACTGTTAAGTTTGTACATTGTCACTATTTGAGAGACTGCTGATTGGATATATGGCTGAACTTTTATTGTGATTTGTAGTCTTTGATTAATGGTAAATATTCTTGTGCTTTAATTGTCAAAGTTAGTTAACGCTTCTGTGCAATAGTAGTAATTGTGTGCAAAAATAATTGTGTTGTGAAAGTTATAGTTGATTACTGTTTTGTGTATGTTTGTAAGCTTTATGAGCTAGTAAATCAATCATTTAATTCAACTCTTTTATCTCTAACTAGCAGTCCCCCGCGGCTTTGCTCGCGAGTACTAATCGTAACTGATAATATTTACTTCAACAGAAAAATCTCTTTGTACATAAAACAAATTATACTTCAGTCATCAAGTATTAGAATGTCCAAGCGGCTAGTTGAACTAACTCTGCAGTAGGATAAGTAGCTACAGCTGTCTGCGAAAAAGCAGTCTTAAGTTTGTCCCAGCCACTAACAGCGACTTCACCTAAGCCTTATTTAAAGCTCTGCAAATATTACGTTGTGGAGTAGTTACAGACACCTAAAGGTAGGGTAAGTGGTTAATCGAATAAAAAATTCTGATTTACTCTGTGCACAACCATTGGCGACGGTGCCCTCAATTACATATTTTCAAAATATTCACTAGAAGTTTACTGCCATTAGAAAGTTTTGGTGGGAAAAGGTTTCGCGAAAACGTATTTGGTGCCCCAACCTTTAGATTAATGGGATGATATAAGTGAGCTGATGTTGTCGATGAACCTAAATGGAAAATTAACTGAATAATAACTTTTACCCAACGACTTCATGTAAATTGCAGTAATTCGATTTGCCTTGTAGTTTTCGTGTGTCACAATTGAACGTTCGCATGTATCATTTAACGGTTTTCGAGCCCAGAACTTCCCGGAATGTAGGCTAGAACGCCGAAATAATTCATGAAAATAAAATTAATTTTAAAAAATAAAACAGTTATATCCTGGGCTTATAGAGGTTGTACAACACCACGTCTCGATAAGTTACTGTACAGTGATACTCCTTATAAGTAATTTCTCGCTGCTAGTACTTGCTTTTCGGATCGTCTGCCTTGCAAGTTTACAAACTTTGTTTTTTACTAATAATCAAGTTATATTATAACGTAAAAAACTAACATATAATATTTAAATACTTACGTAAGTTTCACTCTGACGCGAACAACACCTCAATATCTCTACTGGTTAGATAGATCCTATCATGGGTTGATGGAATACAAATTTTGTGCTTTGTCACCATTTGAGTGTCGACATTCAAAATAGATGTAATTCACATTTTAGACATTTGTATTAAGTATCTAATTGAAGTGTAAATCACGACGCTAGCCCGTTCAGTCGAATCAAACCCGATTATTCATTAAAAAACACACATGACCACTGCACAGTACTGAAAGTTTGGATTTCGAAAAATCTTAATACTGTTTTGCGATCATTTCTGTAATCATCATTCTGAAGCAAAAATTAACTATATATCTCGACATGTTCGATAGATATCGAGTGTTTATATAAGTCACATTCAAGGTCTTTTCACCTCTTTAGATAGTGAATTTCGGAAAATCCTTTAATTACGTTTTAGAATACTTTATTGGTGTATCGTGGACGTGAAAAAAAAACGCCAATAGCCAGCTGAGCGTAAGATACATCGACGATTAATTGAAAACACTTTTCACCACTTTTCATCCCTTTTCACCTCCTTAGGTGGCTAATTTCGAAAATTTATGAAATCACTTTTCAGGTATTTAAGTAAGCTTCAATCTTTAAACAAAAATCACATCGCTATATAAAAATCTAAACTGTATTTTACTCTTTATTTTACCTCTTCGGGGCCGAATTCGGAAAACAGAATTTAATGGTATTTAAGATATCATACAAAAGCATCAATCTAAAGCAAAGAGCACTTCGATATATCGATTGGTTCGATAGATATGGAGGAATAATCGGAAACACGTTTCACGTATTTTCACCCCCTTAATTAAAGAAATTGGAAACGTCTTGGAGTCGTGTAATAGGCATTTGTATACGTAACCATTTGAAGTAAAAATCACGACAGTCAATTGCGTTCCAGTGTTATAGACGACACTTAAAAAACACATTTTGCCCCTTTTTACTGCTTGGAGGCCAAATTTCAAAAAATTCTAAAACTTCTTTTTGGACATTTACGTAAGCAACATTTTGAAGTGACTACCAACTCTCTATCCCGAAGGATTCGATAGCTATCAATAGTTAATCGGAAACGCATTTAAGGTCTCTTCACCACCTTAAATGTTGAATTTCGAAAAATCCTTAAATTTGCCAATATGCATTTTAACGAGTGTCCTATTAAAGTAAAAATCATGATGATAGGCCGTTGGGTTCGAGCTCTATCAACGTTTCTTCGGAAACACATTTCACCCCTGTCCACCCCTTTAGAAGTCGAATTTCGAAAAATCCCTTCTTAGTGCTCGCCTACGACCTGAGGCGAACCCCCACAAAAATTTTCACGATTCTAGGTCCAGTGGTTTGGGCTGCAGTTTGATATGTCAGTCAGTCAGTCAGCTTTAATTTATATATATATATATATATATATATATATATATATATATATATATATATATAGAGAGAGAGAGAGAGAGAGAGAGACTAGCAGTCCCCCGCGGCTTTGCTCGCGAGTATTATTCGTAACTGATAATATTTACTTTAACAGAATAATCTCTTTGTACATAAAACAGCAAATTATACTACAGTCATCAAGTATTAGAATGTCCAAGCGGCTATTTGAACTAATTCTGCAACAGGATAAGTAGCTATAGCTGCCCACGCGAAAAGCAGTCTTAAGTTTGTACCGGCCACTAACAGCGACTTCGCCTGGGCCTTATTTATAGCCCTGCCTATTTGACGTTGTGGAGTAATTACAGACACCTAAGGTAAGAGGTTAATCGAATGAGAAACATCTGTTTACCCTGTGCACAACCATTGATGACGGTACCCGCAATTATATATTTTCAAAATATTCACTTTAACTTTATTGACATTACAAAGTTTCAGAGGGTAAAGGTTTCGCGGAAACGTATTTGGTGCCCCAAACCTGAGATTTGTGAGATGATATATCGTCGGTTTACTGCCAAAAGTGCCAAAGTCAAAATGAGAGTGGTAAAATTATAAAAATGCTAGGTATATATATATATATATATATATATATATATATATATATATATATATATATATATATATGTTTTTCACGAACAATTGCCCAAGTTTAAAGTCTATTCGTCGTTTCGTACTGTTGTGTCACAGTATAGTAACATACCACAATTTTGTTAATGTCTACAATTTAATACTGTTTTTAAACGAAATAGCATTTATGACTTAATCACTTTTGACAGTATACCGACGATATGTCAGCTGATATTGTAGAGGAACCTAAGTGGAAAGCGAACTGCAATTTTACCCCTTTTAAAGACTACATGTAAATTGCACTAATTCGATCTGCCTTGTAGTTTTTGTGTGTCAGAATTGAACGTT
>PNEQ01043612.1:0-35348 GCA_003012365.1 Medauroidea extradentata | reverse complement strand
GGGATGATTAGGCAGTTTTACATGATATGAGACATTCTATTTTGTTTGCTTCAGTTAAGTGATAGTGTATTCAAAGAGACATTTACTTTTCTTGTGAAAAGTGGTATTGCATTTTTAATGTGGATCACATTGCACTTGATATTATTGTCATTTAGATTATTATTTATTTTGTTAATTCTTTGTTCTTGAAATGTTTTTTCTGGCATTCATTGTTATTTGATAGTTTTGGACATTCATTGTTATTTGATTGTTTATGTAACATTCATTGATATTCACCTGTTTTTCTTGTAGTCGTCCTGAAAAAATGATGATAATAATTGTACACGTTTACTTATTCCATCACAGAGTATTATTTCTTGGATTACTTCATACCACAAATACAAGTTTATACTATAGTTAGTTTGCCCACAGTAAGGTTTCAGAGTTTCAAATCCATTTTCCCACAAACTAATAAAAATGACATCCATTGTTTTTCACCTGTACCCTTAATTTATTAAAATGTTACCAGGCATCGCAACACTCACAAAGAATTCAGTTTTGCACACGTCTTTTCTTTTACATTTGCAGCGTTAAAAATTTTTTACAACTTTAATTTTTCCATACTGATAAACTTGATGTGGTTGTGTCGGCGCCATGACACACCTATATACTGATATAATAATCAATTAAGGCAGATACATATTACTTTTTTTTCCTTTTCAGTGTGCAAAAATTCGAAAAAAAAAAAATTACTTTTTAAAGGGAATCAATATAGTTACAAAAAAGTAGTCACATCACATACAGAATTTTTTTAAGTACCTAACTGATATTTCATCTTATAGAACTGACATATTATTTATGCCTTACACCTTTATTTTCTATACTTATGAATTAGAACAAGCTACTTTGTTAAATATTAAATTGGGGAAAATGTGGAATCACATTATTTGCAAAGTTGTATTTTGACCTTATAATTAATTTTTTAGTTTTTACATTTTAAATAACATGTAAAACAAAAAGTGTATTCTGGAATACATCTATAAAGCCTACTTTAAGGACTCATTTTTAATTTCATATAAAATAGCAATGCATAAAAAATATGTTCGTCTAGAGCCTGCTATAACGATTGTTGAGATTGTTGGTTCTGTTGGGTTATGGAAGAATGGTTTAACTAACACTTGTAATTTTTATGTGATTCGTGTTGCAATGATACTTGAAATTGCGTTAAATTATGAAATATGTAGTTAGGTGAGATAAGCACACCATGTATACAACACAGAGAAATTAAATGCTTCGTGAACTGAGTTCCTGGCAACGTAAACGTACAATGTTCTAAATGCCTGGTAGTGTGTTTCCCGTGTGAGTGACTTGTTCTCCTCCTCTGACCTGAAAACACACACAGCTGTTGGTCACTCGCACCCCATGCTGCGACACTTCTGGCACCGAAATCGCTAGCTTCCTCCTCACACGGCATGTTTGCCCGGTACAAGGTTTCACGGCACGACACTCTTTCAAGCATCGTTTAAGAAATGGAGGGAGTTTTTGTAAAGTGTAGGGGTGCAACTAATGAGCAAATGGTGTACTTCAGAGGTGGGCAGAGCGGTTCGTGGAAGGAGTGTATGGGAAACGTTTTCGTAGAATTCGTAGAATTGACCGTCTCCGGATTGGTGTGCCTGCTATGGAGTGCTGATGTATTTTACAGGTGCTACAGCAAGGGCTATTGCAGGAAGGGGAACCTCTGGGTGTGCTGATTGTGCTGAAAACAGGGCTGGGTAGTAGTTTGGGGCGCACCAGTTTGTTACAGATTTTGGGAGGTCGTCCGAAAACCAGTCTTGGGGGTTTGGAGAACAGGTTGTGAGTTAGTGGTGAAGAAGAAAGTACAGTAAACCACCACTTCAACAAACTTAAGTATTAAGAACACTTCACTACAAAGAACAAACAGTTGGGTCCCAACAAAACCCAATACTTTTACATGTAAATAACTTTCAGTAGTATACATTTTTTGTCTACAATTAATTGTTAATTTATTAAATATTCACTATAAAGAACATCTCTTGGTCAATATACATACTATATAACATTTAAGCATCGACTGATGCTATGAAAAGAAAAACAATTCAACTGGTATTCTCATACTGTAGATGTTACAATTATTTTCTGTGGTAGTCGCGAGTTTTATGTACAGACTTTTAGGGCAAGTGTTACAATGTGGTTAAGTGATGATCTAGGCTAGCAGCAAGTGAGGCTATAATGCTTGCACACTGAGAACCTGATGCTACGTAATGTCCCACAGATGTTAACCCGTCTTTGTGAAATACAGCCTACAATAAACATGACTTGCATCTTTAGAATACCAGAATACCAGTATAGTTTATCCCACAAACGAGTGTACTTTTTGACAGTTCTGCTAGCAAATTACCTTATGGTCAATTGCGCATTACTATTTGGTAACCAGAGTTGTCAAGTTTGTGAACATTGTTTCACTGCCAATTGCCCTTCCACAAAGTTTGTACATAGTTGAACAAAAATTAAATATTGGTTTTAGTTTCCGAAATGAGAATTGTGAGCTGTTAAAAAATGCATTTCTTTAATGATTTTATAGTTTGTTGAGGAAACAAATGATTAGCCTGAATTTTTATTTCAGTATAAAGAACTTCATTATAACAAACAAATGGCAATTTGGGTTCCTTGGAGTTAGTTGTAGTGAAGTTTTACTGTATTTTGTGGCTTTGAGGATGGTCTTGAGTTTGTTGAGGCCTTCGTGGTAAGGCACTACCAGGACAATTTCAGTTTGAATAACATTAGTTCACCGTCATAATATACTGTAGTTTAAGTCCTTGATTAACAAATGGGTTAACTTTCTGGGACACATTTGTTAAGCAAAAGTATATAATTTCCTCATCTGACTTTGTGATATCCTCTGATATCAGTCCTGACCTTAGACCTTCCTGTCACATCTGGTCTGTCATATAAATATCTTGCTCTTATAGTAGCAGATAGCATCATGTGCATCACACAAATGTACTTGGTGTGCCACTACTCTATTTAGCATTACTTCCAAACACTTTACTGCTGTTGAATGGATGGTCACATTTAAAATATGGTATCACATGTAATTTTCCCCCACAAACAGTATTTATTGAATATTTAAAAATATATTTTTACTTTAGGAATCAACCAAGCAAGGGGGTGCAATTGTAACACGTTGGATTCACGTTTGGGATGACTCGGGTTTGATCCCCAGCCCTGACCATCCTGATTTTGGTTTTCCATGATTTCCCGAAATCTCCAGGCAAAAAGTGGGATTGTTCCTTAACAAAGGCTGATCCTCTCTCCTAGCTCTTATCATTGTGCCAAGTTATATGTTGCTATCTCTAATGACCTAGCTGTCAACGAGACTTAAAGCCCACTTTCTTTACTCCAGGAATGAAAAATATTTCATCATGAATTTTTTTACTTTGTTGAATAAATCAGGGAAACTGAGAGGCCAAGTCAGGCATCTTTACCCCTGAATTGGTGGTAACGTAGGCGTTTTGAGATAGTGCAGGGAGAGACATTATGGATTATTAGTGGTTTGTGTGGTGTTCTCATGTCATTGTTGTTGAGTGTGTTCCTCAATCCTCCCTGTCTCTGTGTAGACATACACACATCATGAACATTGGACCACATAGTGTGAAGGCCATGCCCACGTGGCATAGCTGGTTGAAATAGGTTCTGTCTGGAATATACAGTGTTCCTGGCATTGGTATGAGTGTGCTCGCACTGTGATAAAACATCCAGCTTAAACCTTCGCGCATGTGTTAACACTTAGCCATGATAACATACAGACACGCACAGATATCCAAGGTCTCTGAGTCACCTACATAATTGGTTGTGTCTTCCCTGGCAGTCGTGGAGATGAGTTCACTGAACTGATTTAGAGCTAAGCAACTACTTCGAAGTGGTGGGCAAATAATGCTCGAGACTTGCAGCTGAATGTCTGATTAGAAGTGTTTCAAGGCTCAATCTGTGCACTCTAGTAGAGAGAGCGGTCCCATGACAGTGAACTCTCTCTGCTCCATTTCTCTCCACTCAGAGTAAGCATGCATATTGTGAAGAAAAGGAGGAACTGCCCCACTTTGCTGTTCTTTGGGGTAACACTGCAGTGCTGGTTCCTGGACCGTATCAAGCTGTTGTAAGGGGTACGTGGAAGGGATAGGGGGAAATCATATAGTGCAGACTCCCACATTGCACCCTACTGGGCTGCGTCATTTCTGGAACGTATCAAAAAGCAATATACTGTACGTAATATCAAATTGTATTGTTAAAGTAGTAAATTACTAGTCATGTTTGGCAGATCCTTCAAGCTCGCTCCTAATTTTTACTTATTATTCTGACTTTGAGTGATTACGTACAATAACTTTATTTACAAACATAATTTTTGAGATATATATTTTGCTATTGAGAAGCGGCCAGTGTGCACTCGGGGTCCATTTGCTCCCCCCCCTTTTTTTTTTGTCATTGTGTTCATGTAATAGCTATTTTATTGAAGCTAAGTGCTCTCTCTGAGGAGCCTGTGTGATATGAACTATCTCCTCATTGTGTGGGTTCACTAAGTCATTTCCAGAAGTGGTTAACTTGCTTTGATGCTAAACAGTATGCTTTAGTAACTGGTCAACAATTGTAAAATAATATGGCAGTGTGTTAAGGATTCCCACGTAAGAAATTTTGGATTGTTGCCCGGCCATCTTACGTAGAGTACTGAAACACCCTCAGGGCACTTTGTACTAATAATTGTAATTTCTTCAATGTAATGTAAACTAAGAAAGCCTTGATGTGACTAATGTGTTGGGTGAAGAACTAACTGTTAGGTAAAAGGTAAACATGGTACTGTTAGGTGGGAAACCACTGGAAGTGCTAAGTGTATTGAACTGCTAACGGGCCTGGATAAATGATATGACAATAACCGCATCTGTATGTAACCGCAATACCGTTTAAGTTCTTTGCTTTTAGTCCCGTATTATGAAGTAAATCAAATCAATATATTCAAGGGTCTTGGTCAATAATAATTTTTTCTCTAAGTACATATTTCTATCATGACATTAAATTTTCTTGTAAACATAACATGTTCGGACTTTCTGAAATGGGAATCTAAAATTTAACCAATTTGTCTGCTTGTAAGTTAGTCGCAGAGATAATGATTTAGGAGTTAGAACACACGAGGAATGTCTACGAGTTTAAGTCTTGATGCAGATGACATCTGGGATGACCGTCACTCAGCACACTTGGTGCCTGGATGGGGGTTCAGCAAGTACTAGGAGCTGTTGTTTTCAGCATCTGCTGGCATCTTATGTATTTTTGTAAATATAATTTGGTGTAATGATTGGATCCTCACATGTGATATAGCCTTGTAATCTAAGTAATTTTCTGAATTTTTTTATGTTAAAATTTTTATTAATTTGAATCCCGGACGATTTCTAGAATATTCTCGAATGTTCTAGAACATTTAGTGGAAGTCCACCATGCTGGCACTGGGAGGGCCGCGAGGTGCAGACGCTGATGAACTGTCGAAGGATAAGCATGTGGCTAGGTAATTGTAGCTCAGCACTTACGGGTTTTTTATTCCTTTTCGGACATCTCCAACGTAGTCTAAGATGGGACACACAGCGTGTGTGCATGTGCTAAATATGTACATAAAAGATACTGTTAAACATTCCAGATTTTACGGGCAAAAATAGTTTTACCGGCAGTTTGTGTAATGTGGCATTTCCTAAATAAAGCCTGACTGCAGTTGAATTTATTTTAGCTTCACCACGTGGTAATTTGTTTCACTTTCTGCTTTTGTTCTTGACCATATTGAGTTTGTCTGATTTTCGGCCATAATATGTTTTTTTTTTTTTTTTCTATTTTTTTGTGATTGACGACTGTGTAAGATCTTCGTAAGAAATGGCGAGAGAGGTGGTGACTATTGAACTGAATAAACAATGCAGTTACGTTGAATTTGGATTTTTGTCTTGGTAATGAACTAAATATCCAACCTGAGACCCCAACGAACCCCTGAGAAAGTGTATGATCGACCACAAAGTGTGTATGGACGACTCTGTTGCTATCAGTCCTCCATCTTTGTATGTGTTGCCATGAAACTCATTGCTAAAGTTTACAAACATTAATTTCTTTCATTTATGGGTACTGAAGTTAAATGAAAGGAATATAGTAAGATATCTGCTTTTTAAATGGTTCTAAGTATTTACATATGGTTGTGTAGTGCTTGCTGCTTATGTATTTTCTGTGGCAACAGAAAATAGTATGAATGTACTATTTTGAAATTTTTTTTTTTTTTACTAAAGATGAGATATCTGATTGCTATGAATTAATATTTTGTTATTGTCGTGTTTCTATGGGAAAAAAAATAATGAAATTGATGTTTTGCTCACTGAAATTGAGTCTGTGTTTTTTGACATTTTTTTGGGACTAGGGAATGTTAAATTCAAGGGGTGGCTATGTCAATGGAAATGTATGGAAGATATATGAAGCGAACTTTTTGTGCATTAAAATATGGTGACCCCTTTTCATTAATCTATCACAATACAATAAATGGTAACTAAGCCCTTGGTCCTCGTAAATTAATAGTTGTTAAGTTGTTATACTTAAGTACATTATATATTTTCATTAATATCTGGGAGGTTTTAACTATTCACAGAAGTATCAGTACAAGTGTTTCTAGCCGTCAAACCGTATTGTTACACTTAAAACTGCGGCTTCAACTACGTCACAGCATGCTGCCTTTACATTTTTACCTCCATGGTTGTACTGTATCTACGTTACTGAGCTTTTTTTTACACTGATATGATTAGATGTTGTAGCATTAAACTGCCAATTTTTTTTAGAAGAATGTCATATAAAAAAATGACTTTGCACTCACTTAAAAGCATTAAATTAGCTTCAGGGGCTTAATTTTATATATTGGAGTATTTTTGATCTATCTTTTCGAGGTGTATTTTTAATTGTTTGATTGTCTGTTGACATAAATAAATATATCATTAAAAAATTGTATAGTTTGTAAAATGCTTCTGAAAATGAACTTTATGCTAAATTACCGAACTTAAATACACTTTGATGTTAGTAACGTGGTTACACTACACAGTATGTAGTATAAACATATTCATTGCCATAATTTTTTTTAGTTAGTTATTAAAATTTAGAATTTTAACAAAAATTACACGATGGAAAATATGCTTTATGTATGCTGTATTATTTTATTAGACTTTAAACCCTTTAAAATATTAACAACAGTGACTTTGTGCCACATTTTGTTTTAATGAAACTGAATTCCGTTACACAATATGTACAATGTGTGTACACAAAATTCTTTTTAACCGTAGTAGGCACATCAGTGAATGAATGTCATCAAACTTCTCAGCCAAAATTGTGTATCAGTTGCAGGAGATTTGTAGCAGTAGTAGTTCATATGTGAAGTCACACTGACGCGAAACATTTTTTTAATGGATGCTGATGTGTAGACAAATTTTGTTAACTCAAGTTAAAATATGTTAATCTCAGTGTACAAAAAAGGTTTACATAATGGTGGCTGCACTAAGACATGGTATGTGTATATGTTAATGTAGAAGTGTATTGTGTAGTATGAATATGTAGGTTTTTGAATGAGTTAGGCTCACACTGTTTTATTTTTCAAGCAGAGATGTTCTGATACACTTGCAAAGATGAAAAAAGTGGGCTAACTGAACAATGTTTATCAGATTCAAATTTGTTAACATCAGTGCACGGTCAATGAAGGTAGAGGTCTTGACACTAAGGAATAAAATGTGACTCCTTCTTGTCGCCGAGCGCTAGTAGTAATTTGGTGGAAGATTTGTCTTGTTTTTGTATTTGGCTTTACTTAAAATGTGAAGTTGTTACCGGAATTGCGAGTATTATATCGAAGAATAAAATGAGAACGTAATTTTGTATTGGAACACATTTTTTTAGAACAATAAAATTCAATTTTTCAATATTTTGCATGTAGATGCACATTGCAATGATTCTAAAATTTTGTAGAGCACGTAAATATAGTTTTTCTTCGAATGTGTTCACTAAAACAATAATACACAATATATTTTTTCAGACTACTTTTATAAACAGTTCCACACATGGCAATGCATTTATGGACATGGAACATGTATATACTATATCAGCTTACCTTATTAACATTATTTTATGTAAATAATTGCAAAAATGTAAAAATGCGAGATGTAAACAAGACATCTCTTCCACCAAGTTACTACTAGTGCTCGGCGACATGAAGGGGTCACTTTCTCTTGCTGTAGAGCATACGCAGTGTCAAGACCTCCTCTTAGACCGTGCATCAGTGCAAGCAATAGAATACAACTGAAGTTAGGTTAGGATGCAAATCAGTAGAGGCAACTGTGTTGCACATTCCAGGTTACTTTTGTAAAAGTCTCATACAGTTGACTTATTTAGATGGAATACAACTTGCCCACACCTCTGCCACAAATGGACATTCAGCTCTGTAAGTAAAAAGGTTTGTCAATGAAAACTGCACATAATTGATTATTTGTGCAGTGTCTGAGGAAACTGTCTATAAAAAAATAAGCCTTATGTAATAAAAACTGTGATTTAAGAAGCTGTGGTTGACAGTGGATTTCTGTATACTTTTCTGCGGTATACTGTTATTTACAGGAAGCTTTTCTAGTGATCTAAATCATTAATTAATTTAAAGAACTTGTTATTTTTGCGTCGAGAGTCTAAAAGAATTCATTTGATCATAACTTTTGCATTTTTAGGCATCAGAATAGGTCCCCCTTTTTTTTTTTTTACGATATCAATTTCAGTAATCATGAGGCAATGATGACTAATTGTATTAGTTATAAATGTAACTTCAACAGGCCAATGCTTGTTACCCAAGAGTAACTCCGTGCAACTGCTGTACAAGATCGGTGGCATAGACCACCAGAATAAATAAAATGAACCCAGCAGTGCGTGAATTAGCTTTGTGGACTACGTATAATTTGTATGAACTATTATGTAGTAAGTCTGGATTAGTGTGGTATGTATTTAGTTGTGCAAAGTTTTTTGTATGTTATAAAATTTGGCTTTGGTTTTTTTTTTAACACTAACATTCAGTGCTTATATGTTAACCTTTAAGTAGTATTAATTTTTATATATATATATATATATATATATATATATATATATATATATATATATATATATATATATATATATATATATATATATATGTATATATATATATATATTTTTTTTGTAGTGGTGGAGTTAATGTATAAGTTTTGTGGTAAACAGCACAAATAGTAACCTCAATTTTAATATTTTGTTACCAACCGTGTAGGGACCCATTTCGGAGTACATGCTACCATTTGAGGAGGAAGTGGGTCTGCACCCGACTCTAGAGGACATGCAGGAGTGTGCAGTGCAGAAAAAAATGCGACCAGTGATCCGAGAAACATGGAAAAACCACCCAGGCCTGTTGGCTCTATGTGACACTATGGAGGAGTGCTGGGACCATGATGCTGAAGCACGGCTCTCTGCCTCCTGTGTTCTGGAGAGAGTGGCCTTCCATGCTCGCTTGCTGCCTCTTCGCATTACTCCTGAGCAGTAGGTCACACTGTCTCTTTCCTGTCTCTCTTGCAACAGGTGAGGAATACTACACAAATGAAATACAGTAGAACTTCAATCTAACGACAGGCGACGGTTCCAGAGAAGTGTGTTATGTCGCTAGTGTCATTAGGTTTGAACAGTCAATTTCAACCCATAAAAAGTTAAAAATGTTTGTCTGAAGTGTGTATGTTGATTAAAATTTATGGTTAACTGTCACTGGTTTCTAAACAAATAAGTTTTTAAATGTAATAAGCTGACTATTTATGAGTAAAATAATACCTTATAAGACTATATTTACCATCATTTTCCTTGTTCTCAAACAATGTTTATGTCATTACCGAAGTTAAGTTTTACTAACCCAATAGACAACATGAAAAGAGGTGGAGCCTAGTAGTTATGGCTAGACTCGCCAGAGGCGCTACTGGTAACTGTGGGAAACATGAATGTAACCAAACGTGTTTTGAAATGGACGAAGCAGCAGTTAAAGAGTTTGTGTGGGCAAAATCATTGAATTCCTTAAAACTTTTGACATATGTAGTGGCTTTAGTTTTGTAGGGAATGTGGAAAGTTGCAGGCGTTTTAAAGAATGCTACAGTTTGTTTGTGTCATCGCATTACAAGGGTGTGGGGATAGTCAGAAGTGGGTAGAGCTGTTTTTGTGAAAGTGTCTTAGCATCTACGACAAAAGAAAAATTAGTGCGAAGGAACTGTGTTTTTTTTTTTTTTGGCGAAGATAGGGATAACAAGTTTCATGTTACACATACTATGTGCGTAAAGCAGGGTACGTATTTTGCAACTTACGCCAGTATTAAGTATGAACCGCTCATTGAAAAACATAACATGTGTGGTGCTTTTCAGGTTAGAAAATAAGTTGGTCGTGGTTTTACTGTTCATATTTACGTTTAAGTGTGAAATAATAATTGTTAAATTCGTAAGGCATGTAGCACATTCAAACAAAAATTTTGGAGTGTAATTTGGAAATGGATATTAAGGCCATGTCCAACCTGGCAATTTGTAAGTTTCTTAGTTTGTGGTGTTTTAACATTTAAATTTGGACGTCCCCGTTCATCTGTGTCCTATACAGTATGTCCTCGATTAACGGACGGGTTACGTTCTCGGAAAATGTCCGTTATACAAAACGTCCGTTAATTAAATCAGATTTATTTTTCGCAGGCAACAACATTTTAAAAAAATGTAGGTTCTATAACATTGCAAAAATGCACGCATTTTGCATAATATCTCAAAAATGGTGCACAGCAAGAAAAATTTTTACGGGACAAAAGTTGTTCGCAACAAAATAATGAACAAAAATCGTCTCTACAAATTTTCCCATATCTCTTACCGTTTCGGAGATGCCTTTACTTTATTCTCAATGTGTAGTAGGCCTTCAGTACTAGTACTACATATATTAACATAAATTTAAAAACATTTTCGGCTACAACCTATGTTTATTTTTACGTTTCGTTGTGTTTGTAGACGGACGACACGAAAGGATTTAAAACATTTAAAACCATTTTTATCAGCAATTAGTCACGCCGCACCCGACTATTACTGTAAGACACATGGCACGATCGTTTCACTTTTTTAAAGTTACGTTCGGCAAATTTATTTAGAAAAAAATAGAAGCCTTTTACAAAAACATATTTTTGCTCTAGCCTACAACATAACATGCAACATTTACGAACTTGACAATTTAAATCTCAACTACTATATCTTTTTTTTTTGTTGCAAACATGCGTGTTTCTGGCCATGTATGTGCGGTTGCCAGTTCAATTCAATATGATCTTATCGGGAATGTTTTCTTCCATAAGGATTACACAAAATCATGATGCAAACTATTCTGTCACAATAGTACCGCACACTCATAAATTGGCAAATATGCTGAAGCACTGGAGTTTTAAATCTTAAGAAATGCATTTATGCAAAAAAAATTAAAACTGCTACGATAAAATGATAATAAAATTCAAGTTTCTGCCGTAAAAGGTAAATTAATGACTGTCATCTTCACTGCCAGACATGTGCTCCTTGTCAGCTGAAACAAACAATATTACACAACTATGAACTTTAAAACTACCGCGCGTAACTCCCGTCTGGAACTGTGTACGTATGTAAAGAGTCACGACTAAGGGGAAACTAGTCAGACACAAAGCCGCTTGGAGTTAGGGTTTCCTTCTCAAGAAAAAAAAAAGATTCTCGGTTTTCAGTAGCACCACACGTGTTGACAACTGATACCCGCGCGCCCAACCCCATGTTACATCCCTCAGGCCACCTGCTCGGAATGGTATGTAGGTCTTGAGGAAGAGAGAGGGGCAAGCACTGTTGCCAGATGTACGGAAGAATGTAGCACGTCGTGTGTCTTTACACATCGCAGCCTGTACTACAGGCTGTTCGGAAATATGGTTCCTGCTTCCTAAAAAATTAGCAACTCGGAAATGTCCGTTAAAGCAAGTTTTGTGTCCGTTGTTCGAATTAATGGAAACAAAATGAAATGTCCGTTATTACAAATGTCCGTTAAACGAATGTCCGTTAATCGAGGACTTACTGTACATACAAACTACGAGTCAATAATATACGTCATCCTTTTTGGATACAAATTTGGGTAGTGTGATAGTTTTGTCTACAAAATCTGCCAATTGAGACATGCCATTAGTAAATCAGTTGAGAAGTTTACCAGTGTAGGCCTCACTGGGTATAATAATATTGCTTAAAATAAAATTCACAAAAAAAAGTATGTATAAAATAAATTATCTGCATTTTCTACATGCAAATTAATTACTGGCCACAATAAATTCACTTTACAGTAGTTTAATGTGATCTTGTAGTATAGGCCTGTTATCTTTAACATGATCTCTTATTTTGTGGAAAAGTAGTTTTACATTTCAATAATGTTACTGAATTTTTAAATTGTTTATATATTTAACAGTTCAAAGTATTTGCATTAGGATGGGTACAGTCTCCTGGAAAATTTTTTTGCTAACCCTAAAATATTATTAAAGCACCAATGCAATAAAAAAAAACATGGTTACATATTTTCCACAGGTACAGTAGTCTAGTTTTTACAAAACGTGTTAACAAGTACATCACATTATTTCACGTATGTCATATCCATCACATTATTCCACGTATGTCATATCTTACAGTGCACAGCATTAATTTACTCTGTAGGCCGTTTCTTATAAATAGACAAAGCGTACCTCGGGTAGAATAGGTAACAGCTTTTGTTTGTATTAACGTACCTCACAATCACAGAGAATTCCGGAGACAAATACCATAGAACCCCGATTTAACGGAATGCCACTGGACCCGAAAATGTTTACTCTAAATGAATGTTTTGTTAAATCCAATTTAAATTTTTTTTACCCCCCCCCCCTCCCCACAAAAAATGTTAAATCCTTGGGTATTTTTCGTCAGAAATGGAGGTAATTGTTAGAAAGTATGATAGCCCACAACAACATACCGCAGTTACCATCAATAGGTAAACCGCGGCTGTGAAAGAAAAAATTGACGGAAAAAAATGTTAAAAACTGCCAGCGGAACACTTGTTGAGCCGAGCGCGCACCTGGTGAGTTAGGTCCTCCTCTCGTGCGCATCAACACGTGAAAAATGATGATAAACACCGCAGAGTCATCTTTCTTTCCGTCTCTCTCCCGCACCACCAAGAATTTTTAGGAAATTTCCATGTAAAATTGCCATGAAAACTGAAGTGAAAGTTTGCGAGAACGGTAAAGTAATAAATACGCCCAACAGCAGCTATTGTAACTTTCAGGCCGCCGCGCTCGTGAAACAAACTGGTTGCTGCCCACCTAAAAATATTTTGCACTCGAGCGTTTTTTAGCATCTGCAAAACATATTATTTACATTAATAAATTTGTTGTAAAAAGTCGGCATAAATAATATAATTTCGTATTTCATTTTATAGATACACTGGTTTTATGACGAGACGTGTCAGAAAATAATCACGCTGTACACCACTGCATTCTATCGGCAAAAGAATTAGGCGGTAAAGCACGCTGCACGCTTGCACATTCTGACGGAGATACGAAGCACTATCTGTGAAGTACCCGTGCTGTCCTCTGCGGCGCTGTGTGGACTGGGTATCCAGATGCTCGTTCACTCGCCAGCCGCCCAGATTAGGATCTAGGCGCGCATTTGTTACGTAACACAGCGTCGCTCGCTCAGCTGGCTTTGCTCTACTGCGCTTTCTCAGCTCAAAAGCTCGGCCGAAGTTTTCAATGAATTTTAACAATTTTTTTTTTAACCGATGTTTTAACACTATCGACGGAGAAAAATGATTATACTACGGCCAGTAAACTTATTTTTAATAGACTTACACTATGCTTTATATTTTATTTTATCAAAGTTACATAGTTATTTCATACGCGTTTGGTTATTTTTTCATAGTTCCTAAAAATCTTTTCGTTAAATCGCTGTTTTCGTTATTCCCAAGTTTGTTAAATTGGGGCTCTTCTGTTCAAGATATGTTCAACATAGTTCACTAACAATGCGCAACATGATCCATGGGATCCCATATGAGTGAATAGCCTAAATCCTTTAACAAACTTACGCACAACCACCACTTCAGTGTTAGTCCTCTCACTCACATCTGCCAACTTTACAGTATTAGCACCAAACACCATAATCCCTACAATCAATTCAAATGTCCCTAACATAACTCTCCATGAAAAGAAGGGCGAAGCCCTTCTTTTCGACTATAGTTACATACTTACACACTGACGTTAGTGCCTATTGCTGTGCAGGAAGGGGAGACAGTTTACTACTGGCTGCTCAAATGTTCCTTGACCAGTAGCAACACTGACAACTGGCACTACTCCATCCTTCCCTGGAGGAAGGCTGGAAATCCTGCCGAGTCACCACTTAAGAGGTTGTGGGTTGTCATCTTTGACCACTACAAGTTGCCCCTCCTCCAGCTTCCAGGTTAATACACTTGTGAGTCCTCTTAAGACGCTGTTGCAGTGTGTTCTCATGCTTCTGGTTCCATCTCTTCTACAAATGTTGTGAGGCTTGTTGAATGAGCTGCCAACGGCTTAAGGGGTTTTCTGGAACATCAGTGAGATCCTGACTTGGTGGAGCAGTAAGTGTTAAGCCAATTAGAAGGTAACCTGGAGTCAGTGCCTCCATGTTGTTGGGGTCATTACTCAGTGCACAGAAAAGGTGCGAGTTTAGCACCACCTCCACGTGGGTGAACGATGTGGAGTATTCTTCGAAGGTGAGGGCCTGGTCACCCTCACATGTTTTAAGTGATTTTTGGCTGCCTTGATACCATCCTCCCAGATGCCACCGAAGTGAGGCAATGATGGCAGATTGAAATGCCAGTTGATGTTCTTCTTTGCTAAGCCATTTGTAATATCTGTTGTGGCTTCTTTTGACTACAGCAAGGTTTGAAGTTCTGTAAAGTGACTGTTTGCATCCACAAAATTTGTCCTGCAGTCGCTGTAAATATTTGTGCACAGACCCCGAAGAGCCACAAACCGATCAAAGGCTGCAAGGAACACAGCAGTACTTAAGTCAGACACAACCTCCAGATACACAACCTTGGTTGAGAGACACACAAAAAGGCTCAAGTATGCCTTGTGTTGTTTAGTACCTCTTATCTGATGCAGTTTCTAGGTGAAAGGGCCACGATAGTCCACCCCTGTGTGTGCGAAGGGTTTTGTTTGTTGTACACGCATTGCTGGTAAATTTCCCCATTACTGGCTGATATAGGGAAGGATTGGCCCTGAAACGTGACACATTTACCAATTCCGCTTTTGAGTACCCTATGAGCTGATAGTATCAAATAATGTTGTTGTAAAAGTGTGTTGTTTTGAGCCCAGCGTGTAAAAGCCTCTGATGGTGGTCGTCAACAATCAAGTTAGTAAGATGACTTACCTTTGGTAGTAAAATTGGATACCTTGCATCATAACTCAAAGAAGAATGGCGAATGCATCCCCCTTCCCTGATCAATCCTTACTTGTCAGGAAATGGAGCTAGCCTTCTCAAACGGAGTGGACATTCTTGATTTTTCTCAAGACTCTGGATTTCTGACTTGAAGGGTTCTGCCTGAGTCTTGTCTGATGCAACATTAAGGCTGCCTTAAGTTCGCTGACTAATAATGGCCCCACAGTAGGATTCTGCTTATTGCGTTTAGTATTTTGTGCAAATTGTAGAATGAAAAAAATAACACGTTGCAACCTCCACTACGATGAGCACTGAAGAATACATTCAATATATCCCTTACTTGATTCTATTGCAGCTTGTTCACTGATTGGCTCTTCAACTCTAGCAGTTCAGCAATTACTAACATAGGTGTCACTCCTGGCCACTCATTAGGATGCCCTTGAAGCCATGTAGGTCTGTGTCACCACAACTGATGGTCTACTAAGTCTCTAGGTGTCAATCCTCTTGAAGCACAATCAGCTGGGTTACATTCTAATGGTACATAACGCCACATACTTGGTGCCAAATTCTCTTAAATGGCTCTCTGTTGGCCACAAATATCTGCATAAGGTGTGGTTATGTGCAAAGCCATGACAGGGCAACCATAGAGTCTGACCAACCCATGATAATTTTAAATTTCACTCTATCAGCAAACAAACCCTCTACAAACTTAAGTTATTTTGCAACAAGATATGCCCCACACAACTCTAACTTAAGAAGAGAGGGATTTTTTAACTGGAGCAACCTTAGATTTGGCAAGCAGTAGATGGACATGAATATTACCACTTGGGTCAGTAAGTCTCGGGCATACTGCAGCTGCATAACCCTTGAGTGAAGCATCACTGAAGCCATGCAGCTGAAGGTCTCTGCAACCCGCTAGCAAGATATATCATGAGATCCTGATGTGTGTCGGCAAGGAAAATTCTGCAACGAACATATGCCATACTTTCGGAAGTGGTTCATCCCATCCAATCCCCCCGGGTCCAGAAGCCTTGCATAAATGCCTTGGCCCAGAAGACCACTGGTGCTAGCCAACCCATAGTGTCGAATACGTATGCTATACTCGACAAAATAGCTTGTTTAGTTTAGGTCAACTCAAATGGCTGCATATGGTATGAGAAACTACGACAGTAGCATCCAATTCCATTCCCAACACTTTTATTACCTCATTTCCTGTATCATTGAAAATTTGAGGTACCCCCTGATGGCTTCTAGGAATGTCTTCTAACAGGCGTGAGTGGTTGACGACTTCCTCAGTTAGAGTCCGCCATGCTGCAACAAGTTAACAAGATTGGCCTGACGGCAGAGGGCATCTTCAACAGTGTCTGACCCTGTAACAACATCATCTACAAAGATGTCCCTGAGAAATACTTCAGCTGCTGCAGAATATCTATAACCTTCATTGAGTACTAGTTGACACAGAGATCTCATGGCCAAATATGGAGCAACTGATATTCCATAGGTCACCGTATTCAATGCATTCAGTCAATGGGGTGGTCAGGTGAGTCCCTCCATAACGCCATCTGAAAGTGGCGGTCATCAGGATGTACCAAAATTTGCCTGTACATTTTGCTTATGCCTTTGTTAAAGACATTTGGGTGTGTCTGAAACCTCAAAAAATATTCACAATTCCTTCCTGCAATTTTGACCCTTTGTGTAGCATGTCATCGAGAAACCTTCCTGATGAAGATGGGGCAGAAGCATCTGATACTACCCGCAACTTGGTGGTCTAGTTGGATTCCTTCCTCACAAAATGATGAAGAATGTAGTGTTCAGTCCAGCAGGCTGTGCTTCAGTTACTCTCTCCATGTGCAAAAGGTCTTAGTATTCCTTCATGAAGCTACTGTAATCTCACTTCAAGTCAGGCAAGCGTACTAAGCATCTTTCCAAGTGTTGTAAGCAGTTGATACCTTGCTGTTTGGAATCTCCTAATTCACAACTACCTTCCTTAAATGGCAGTCTCACAATGTAACTACCATTGTCGTTGTGATGATGGGTCTCAAAAAAATGCATTTCACACTTAACTTCATCAGGATCACTATGGCAAGCTGCTGGTGCCTCTTCCAACTCCCAGAAGCATTTCATGACTACATCAAGGGATACTGCTTGTACAAACAAAGAGGTGACTGGTGTTAACACTTAAGGATTGAGCAGTCAACATGACCAACGAGGATCCACCCAAAGATGCTGCCAAGGGTGGCTGGTAGTCCACTTAAAGTTGCTGGATGCTGTCTACCATCTACTGTGTCTGCATAGAGCTCTGCACCCAGTAGCATGTTAATAGACCCTGGAGTGGTGAAGATGGGATCTGCCAACTGTAGCTTACAGTATGTCTGTTCTACTGATAATGGGAGGTGAACAGTAGGCATTTCCGATGTAATCTTCCGCAGAATAATTGTGTCTGCGACTGGCTATGGACTGTCTCAGCTACTTGGCTTCAACAAACAGGTTACTGTGCCCTTACCAATCTGGGTGTTTGAATCTGGTCCTAATCCCTTAACTACAATTTGTGTCACATATAGTAGAGGTAAAATAGCATACAGTCGCTCCATAAATATATAAACAGATAGGTTCATTTACTTTCGGCGGTGGCTCTCTGGCGTCACTCGTCAGACGACCTTACATAACATTAGCATAATAGACTGTCCACTACACAGTACAGTACCTCTATCTTTGTACTAGGATAACTCCTTGTAGAAAATATAAACTTTATATGTTAACAAATTTAAAAATTGTGTGTCGGCATTAGTACCAAATATTTTAGCCTGTAACACTTGAAAGGTCCTTCAAAGAGCAAAAGTAACTTCTTAGTTACATGGTCGAAAAGTGAAGTAGTGGGGTTAGTTCGACGTAGAACTTGTTCTCCAACATTAAATAAATTTTTCTTGCTGATATTCTGGTACTTGCGGCGACTTTCTGCTGCTGAAAATAATTGTGCTTTAATTAATTCTTCCATCGCTTGTCGTGTCTTCTCTGGGTCATCTTGCGGTAGAGCTATCTCTAACTTGGGTAGAATCTTGGTTAGGTCTTGCATATTGGTTCCACGATTAGTTAGGACTTCATATGGGGCGTAACCAGTCGTTACATGAATCGTATGATTAATTACAAACTCAATCAGAGGCAATTAATCTCTCCAGTTCTGTTGAGTCTCATGGAAAAGTAGTCTAAGCATAGTTCCTATAGTTTTCATGGATCTCTCTACTGGATTACTTTGCGATGGCGTATTGAAATAGAAGTAGGTCTGATGTTTAGGTTAATGAGTTCACTTTGCCAGACTTCACTGGTAAATTGACTACCCTTATCTGAAAGTATAGTAGTAGGTTGTCCACTACAGATATGAATGACTTGACCTTGACTACTAAGGTTTTAGTATTTGCCTGAACAATGACATACAATTTGGTAAATTTGGAAAATGCATCCAACATGACAAAAATGTATTTTACTTGAGATAATCAGTGTACACGAAAAAAAAATCCAAAAAAAAAATCACTAATAATTTTTGAAAATCTTTAAAAATCATGTAAATCTTTGTAACTCACAAAAAAATTTGTAACTCACAAAAAATCAGTAAAACTCAGAAAAAATCTTAGTAAATTCCAAAAAATCTTTGAAAATCCCAACAAAAGCTTTTGAATCGGACAAAAAATCTTTTAACTCTTAAAATCGTAAAAAAATCACAAAAAATCTTCGTAAATCACTAAAGATCCCTGAAATCATTAAAATATTTGAAAATCACAAAAAAATCTCTGAAAATCTCATGTAAATCTTTGTAAATCACAAAAAATCTCAGAAAATCGCCAAAACTATTTGTAAATCCCAAAAAAAATATTTTGAATCCTATTATAATATTTGAAATCACAAAAAATCTTCGTATACCACCAAAAATCTTTGTGAATACCAAAAATTTTTGTAATTCACCAAAAATATTTGTAACTAAGAAAAAAATCAGTAAAACTCAGAAAGAAATCTTAGTAAATCCCAAAAAATCTTTGAAAATCCTAACAAAAGCTTTTGAATTGTACAAAAAATCATTAAAAAAAAATCACAAAAAATCTTTGTAAATCACAAAAGATCCCTGAAATCATCAAAAATCTTTGAAAATCACAAAAAAAAAATCACTGAAAATCTCATGTAAATCTTTGTAAATCACAAAAAAAAATCCCAAAAATATTTTGAATCACAGAAAAATCTTCCAAAAACACTAAAACGCTTTGTAAATCAAACAAAAACATTTGTGACACAAAAAATCTAAAAAAAATCATAAAAAATCAGTATAAACTCAAAAAAATCTTTGTAAATGCCAAAAAATCTTTGTAAATACCAAAAAATCTTTTAAAATCCCAACAAAAGCTTTTGAATCGTACAGTAAATCTTTTAACTCAACATTTTTAAAAAATCAGCGAAAATCTAGTGTAAATCTTTGTTAATCGTAAAAAAATATTTTTAAATCCATTAATCTTTATAAATTACAAAAATTAAACATAAAAAAATCACAAAAGTTTAAAAATTACAAAAAAAAAAAAAACCTTGAAAATCTTTACTAAAATCTGAAAATAAAAAATTAATAATGTAAACTCACAAAAAAATCTTTGAAAATCTCATATAAATCTTTGTAAATCCATTTGTAAATCTCCAAAAAGTCTTTGGAAATATCATGAAATTGTTTGGAAATCCAAGAAAAAACAACTAACAAAAAATGATTGAAAATCCCCCCCCCCCCCTTTTTATCACCAAAAAAAATTCTATGAAAATCTATATTATGAAAAAATTCTAAGAAATATTTTGAAATCCCATGGAAAACCTATGAATATATCAAGAAAACTTTGTAAATCTCAAGAAAAATAACAGATAATCGAAAATAAATTGTATTGAATTTCCAAATCCTTTCATAAATTCAAAAATAATTCTTAAACAATGGAAACATTTTTTGAAAGTCACAAAAAAATCATCAAAATCTCTCAAATATGCTATGAAATACAAGATCGGAAGATCTGAAGAAAATTGAAAAATCTTATTACATGTATATAAAATAAAGTGTCCTCACTCACTCATTCATCAACGCTCAGCTCAAATAGCTGAAACTTAAACCATGAAATTTTGAGGGCAACATCCCCTTACACCATAGACACCCCTTCGAAAATTAAGGTGTTGAAAAGTCATAAAATGTGTTTTTCATTAATCGTAGGTTTTTCATTAATCGTAGATTCCTCTCAAAGCAACTAATATATCAAAGTGTTATTTTTCTCAGAATGAGGCTTACATAAATATCTAAAAAAGGTTTTCAAGATTTTTCTAAATTTTAACTTTTAAGCTGTTAAGTACAATGTGTTTTCATCAATTAATCCTACGTATCTCCTAAACCAGTGCAAATATCAAGATGGTTTTTGCTTTATAATGAAGCTTACTTTAATATCTGAAAAGTAATTTCAGAATTTTTTAAAGATTCAGCCTTGAAGAGCAATGAAAATATAAAATGTTTATTTCAATTAATCCTCTGTATCTCTTATACCTGTTGAGATATTGTGATAATTTATTGTTAAGAATTAAGCTTACAAAGATTTCCAAAAATATATTTCTGGATTTTATGTTATTCAAAAATGAAGGATGTGAAAAGCAGTAAAGTGTTATCGACTCCTGTAAAATGAGCATGACCATAGAGAAATAATTAAAAATTTGTTGCTATCGTGTTCATAGATAAACCTCTTTGATCATGGGCCTGTACACAAATTTTCAACCTATGCTCTTTGCTTATATTAAAACATTTGAGAAGATACCGGTAAGGACGACTTGAAAAGAGGCGGAGCTTCAGTCAGGTGTGGGATACAATAAATTCCTATCTCCATGGATACCACAGCCGAACATAACCTTCATTTAGCTGTTTGGCTTCACATGTCCCAGATGAGATGTACGTCAAGAAAATTGATTATTTGTTTGGAATTTGCAGTTTTTTCAGGTAAACATAAATATTATGTATTTGCGTATCTTAACCATGAAATTGAAACCAATATTTTTTACCCTTGCGTGCAAATCTATGAATGCGCATCATTTTTACTTTCTGCAATTACCAACTAACAAATCAGCATGTTTGTAAACAAGCTTTGTTTCCCACAGTACTTTTCTCCTGCGGTGACGTCAAGGGGTGTGTACTTCAAGTCGTCCATTAACAAACAAAAAGTGGTTTCAGGACTTTTGTGTTTCGAGACTAATTGGGGAGAGGGAGGGGAAATAAAGTTCTCAAGTTATTGTTGATACCTAATTAACCTGGTAAGTTATTGGAATGTTTTTTGCTTTAAGAAATAATTAAAGAATTGATAGTTTCTATTTCATAAAATTGAACCGTCAAATGGGAAAAAGCTATGGCAAGTTTAGTATCTAAATGTGGGTACTCAAAATTACTTTAATTTGCCACGGTGAGTTGGGAAAAACTGATTGTGGTATAAAAATCTTTGTTTCAAAAGGATAAAGCATATGACATAAAGAGAGAGTATGACGATCAAAAAATTATTTTTTAGAGTTACTGTTTACATTACGTTAGTCTACGTGGGCAAAGACGCTGCCGGGCAGCTAGTACTATAGAAATGACATTACAAAATATCTCAAATATTTGTAATTCCCGAGATTATCTTTGAAAATAAATTTGAAATAAATAAAATATTTTTTTAACAAATTTTCCATGGTTCGTATCAAGAAAAATTTATGTACCAAAATCTCTGGACCTCTCCAAAATATTCTGAACCCCCTTCCCCGAAAAAAAAATTGTTTTTAATTCATATAATTGTAGGTAATCTTTCTATCACAATAATGCAAATAAATTTCACAAAATTATAAATAACATATGCTTGAGTGATGTAATGAACAAACACCAAACTTAAAAACTATGGAAATGGTTGAGCCGCCAATGCTGTCTTTTTTAATACATACTTGTCTTTCGATCTATCTTTCTAATTTTCTTATGTAACCATGGTTACCCTAGATCACCCCAGGAAAACAGTTGTCACGTGTGTAAAGCAGTGTTGTGTAAAATCTCTAATAAGATTGGCAATCGAAGAAACACATTTAGCTTACAAAGTACAAAATATTTGCTCTTGACGAGACTATAATTACATTACGGAGTATTTTCATTAAAGTTCGAAGGAATGAAGTGACATTATAACCATTACCTGTGTCCAAAACATGATGTAGATACAAGTATGCCCCGTCAATTAATGTAAATCTGTAAAGTACTAGTGGACACAGAGTCGCAGACTGAAACAAACATTATTTGAGATATTATAACTTTGAAAATCCCAAAAATATTTTTAAATCCCCAAAAAAATCATTGAAATTCACAAAAAAATCTGTAAAATCTCAGAAATGTTTTTAAAAATCACATAAAAATATTGAAAATCACAATAAATAACTGAAAATAACATAAAAATCACTTAATCATAAAAATAAGTGATATCACATGAAAATCACAAAAAAATCACTGAAAATCTCAAAACTCACTGGAATACGTTCTAAATCCCAAAAATCTTTAACAATCATTTAAAAATATCTGAAAATCACAAAAAAAATCACTGAAAATCTTTCTAAATCCCAAAAATCATTTAAAAATCTCTGAAAATCACAGAAAATTGCTGAAAATCACAAAAAAAAAAAAATCACAGAAAATCACAAAAAAAAAATATTTGAAAATTACACGAGGATCACTGGAAATCACAGAAAATCACAAAAATCACAAAAAATCTTACAAAATCTCAAAAAAATATTTTGATACTTAAATCAGTGTACACATTTCAATATAGCTGTTGCCCCCTCGATTTTACTCCTACCTTGGTCTTCGGCAAATGTCAAAAAATGTCAACAGAAACTAACTGTAGAGGTAGAGTAGGTAGATTAGGCTGAAATACTCCTTGAAGATTTTCCTGTGGATGTTTTGCCTTCTGGTAAAGGTCACACGAAGATGTAACAACACTTCTCACAATTTTAAGCATATTTGGCCAGAATAGAAATCTATTCATGGTAGCACATAATTTAGTAGATCCCACATGACATAATAACTTATGTAGTGCAACAATCATGGGAATAATTAAATTATTGGGTACACCAGGTTCCCAATAACATTCAAAATCATTATCAGTATTTCCATGGCAGAATAAAATGTTTTTCTGGTCTAGACAATAAATATGGTGGAGCTTGTCTATAGGTTCAGCTTGAGCAAGCTTCTCCTTTATTTTAATACAGAAACTGTCACTATGTTGACTCTTCTTGAGGTTACTCAGTAAACTCTTCAACGCTGAATCGGTCTTCAGGGAAATAGGTAAGGACTTGAGGACATGAAGTTCCTTTTCCTTACGAGGTATCTGCAGCGGAGACAGTTCTTCGGCTGGAATTCCCAGAGATAATCAGCTGCTTCATTATCAGATCCCTTAATATAGGTAACCTCTAAATCGTATTCCTGTAGTAACAGTTGCCAACGAGTTAGACAATCTCCAGAAGTTTTTCCAGTCAAGGCAAGTAAGTGCTTGATGATCAGTGAGTAGCTTTATTTTCTCTCAGAGTATTAGAGCACTGAACTTCTGTAGAGTCCACACAATAGCTAATGCTTTTCGTTCAGTCACTGTGTAGTTGCATTCTGCTGTTCTCAGGGTCCTGCTTGCCATAGTTACAGTTTTCTCTTGCCCTGACTCATCTAGCTGAGCTAACTTACATTCTAAGGCATAAGCTGAAGCATCTGTGTAAAGGAGAAACTCTCTTCCTAACACAGGGTGGTAGATCACATGGTCTCTTAGGAATAAGGCTTTCAGTTGTTGAAAAGCTGTCTGATATTCAGTAGACCACTGCCATGCTTGTCCTTTTTTCAAAAGTGTAAACAAAGGTACTGAAATTGCAGATAATTTATTAGAATAGTCTCTATAAAATTCTGTAACACCTAAGAAAGCTCTTAGCTGCTTAGTGTTTTGAGGTTGAGGAAAATCAGTTATAGCACGAAGCTTATCAGGTGATGTTTTGATTCCAAATGGAGTTAGAATGTGGCCTAGGAATGGCACTTCTTCTCTGAAAAATAAGGATTTCCTGAATTTAATGGTCATTCCAGTCTGTTCTGATTTAGGTATTACTATGTGTAAATGCTGTAGATGTTCTTCGAAAGATGATGAAGTAACGAAAATATCATCAACATAGGCTCTTGCAAAAGATTTACACTCCTCTCCAAGTGTTTTATCTAAACATCTAGTAAATTCAGCAACAGCGTTACATAATCCAAATGGCATAACCTCAAAATCATACTGTTGATTCTTGAAAAGGAAAGCAGTGTACTGTGTGACTCATATTCCAATGGTACTTACCAATATGCACACGTTATGTCAAGAGTTGTTAAAAACTTTATTCCTTGGTTCAAACGTAGTATATCTCTGGTCTGTACAGGACTTTTCCGGTCTTCCAAAGTGACTTTGTTCAGGGCCCTGGCGTCAAGACATAGACGCATGGAACCATCTTTCTTTCTGACACAAACCATTGGACTAGAGTAAGGACTGGCCTCTCTACGACTAATGTTCCAATCCAGCAAAAGCTTGAGGTACTTCTCCGCTTGTGGCATATATTTTCTTGGAATATGATAGGGCTTGCAGTGAAAAGGTTAATTTTGGATAACTTAAATTTTTGCTTTATATACAGTGAAACTTCCCTTAGCGGACACTTCCGAATAGCGGACACTTCCGAAAAATGGACATTTTTCCAATCACCGGCAGATTAACATGGAGCCTTATGGTGAAATACTCTCCAAATAACGGATATTCTTATTAACGGGCGCGGACACATAATAAGTAGTGAATAACGGACAAAATGCGCAAAAAAAGCGCAAAAACAGTTGCAAAGCAGCTTCAATGAATGTTTCGGCAGCGAGTCGTAACTAAGAAAGTGCAATTTGTACACCCCTTGTAAGCAGGTAGCGCGTAGCCTTGCGTTATCTCGACCCCCCCCCCCACACACACGCGCGCAGTTGCTGTGTAACTCGATCCTCCCACCACACATGCATGTGACGTGTCTTGTAGCGCTTAGTCATTGTTTACTCTTCTTTTCATGCACTTCACGTAATAGTGTAGCAGTCGTATTTGAGTGACTTATTTTGTGTGAAATGTCTCAGAAGCGTAAACATTTAACTTTAGAGGATAAATTAGCTGTGATTAGGATGCATGAAAAAGAAAAATTAAGCGTCCGTGACGTTGCTGTGAAGTTCGACATGGGTAAAACTCAGATTGCCGACATGCCTTGGAAATAGCTAAGGAAGTTGGTGTGGTCGATGACTTCAAAGCTTCTGAAAATACCTGAGTTTAGCAGAATGCATATGGAGTGAGGATTTGTTCACACACATATTGAGAACAATGGACAAATTAGGGTGACATGAGCTACAGTTAACGTAAATATGCACCACAAAACATTGGCGTCAAACTTTTTTTAATAATTACCGACTTCGATCTCGGAAACTTTGATACACGACTCGGGAATATTTCACGTGCCGAACCAACTGACAGTGCGAGCGAGAGTGAGCAACGTGTAGACAAGGCACGCGGTCTCATTCTCGCGGGCGCCAGTGTGTGTGGATGAGTCACGTCGGCCAGCCAGCTGTATCGGCGCGTGGTAAGATTTGTTGCAGTACATCGTCGAAAGGTTTTAAAATTTCTCCGAAAATACCACAAATATTCGGCCTTGGACTAGCGAGAGTTTAATGCAGTATAGAGTTAAGAAAATTATGTTGGTTTACCATTTTTGTATTTAAATTTTTTGTATATGTACTATATTTTTTATATACTACTGTAATTCCTAATAGCAGACACTTCTCAATACCGGACATTTTTTTATGCACCAGAGGTGTCCGGTATTGGGAAGTTTCACTGTAATGTGTTTGTCCCTGGTACTTCAGAAAAACTTCCTTCATGACACATAAGCATGTTATACAGCTGTTGTTGCTGGTGACTGATCATAGTACATGAAGATACTGCTTGATATATTTCTTCAGAAGTGGGTTTAGAAGTATTAGAATTCAGTGAAGATAGTTAATACAGGCTGACATCTTTTCTCAATAGGCCCACAAACTCGTTAGAAAATTGCCACTTGGTTGGAGTAGTAACAATTTCCGTGGCTTCTGGAGAGGAAATTAACCAATTAGCAAAATTTAGTACTATGCCATATCTTGTGAGAAAATCAGTTCCTAAAATTATGGGTAGAGACAATTGTTTTCGTTGAAAATATTCTCAAGATTTCCTCAATTTTGACAAGGTGATTTCGTTGGATTTTTCGTTATTTTTCACCTCATTTCGTCATAAATTTAGTCAAATTTTTAAACGTCTGCAAAATATTTTGAAGGTACCTAATGAATGTGTGCAAAGTTAAGTATCGTACTTTCAGTTAAACATTTAAATAAAATTACTTTCTGTACACAAATATGTTAACTGAGTGGTTGAAAATCTACCCATTTGTTACATTTGACGGTTAGATAAGGTATATGAAACACACCGATACATATGAATGGGAGATACAATTTTTTAAACTAACATTAGTCGCAAGAATAAGATATTATCGGTATTATTTTTTCCAGTAAAATCAGACAGAATCTAAAAACAAGGCAGAAATTTCAGTGCTTAATATTAGGTTATGTTGAACCTATGTTTTCCATTAAGTCTAACAATTAATTTAAACTGCGAGATAAATTTATGTACGTAATATTTTATAGCTGCGTCGGTATTACTTGAAGTTACAAAAATGCCATAAGAATGAAATACTTTGTATAGCATAACCTACATACCTTGAATTTGTTCATTTGTGTTTCGCTCTAAATGTTCTTTTTAAGATGCAACAATTTTATTTTAATTTTTTGTTTTCACTCGTTTTTGTCAATGGAAAATGTATGCAGAATTATTTCATTCATTCCTATCATTTTACGCGATGCGTAAATAAAATTTGCTGTGTCATTTTCCGAGACACCCAGTGTGGCAAATTATACGTCACAACATCGTTACAAAGGTAAATTTCTTTGTTCGTAGTTAATGTTGCCGTATTAAACCATATAATATTTGTTTTATCACTACGAATTTCAAACGAAAGTAAACAGGAATCATGTAAAACAAGGTTAAATAAACACGTTGCATCACTTTCAGCCTAAACAAAAACCACCATTTTTATGTCTTTTCGATGCTCTCAAAACTCGCCATCGCAGTCGGAAAATCGATTTTCTCGATTCACATAATCAATATCTCAATCAGTCATAATTTACTATAGAACACGTCAAAAATAGCGCAATTTTTTCGTAATTTCGCACATGATTAATCAATTTCGCGATTTCAAACAGAAGTGACAAATTTCGCAAAAACTTTGCGTTTTTGTGCGTCGCGAAAAACACTTGTCTCTAATTATTAGATTAGTTAAACCTTTTACAATCAAAACAGGGGCTGTCTTAGCTTATCCGAGACCTTCAATGATAAGAAGTGTTTGTCTATTGACAATACGACTTGTCTTGGATGTAGCTCCTATAATTCTTATCCTAGGACCAGGTAATAAAGGTAGTTTAATGTTGTTGGCTTCCATATGCTGTACTAGTTCTTCGCTGATGCAGCTTACTTCAGCACCGCTATCTAGGAGAACAGCAACTTCTATGCCACTAACAGTTAATTTCAGCTCAGGACATAAAGATAGTTTACTTCCAATATTTTGATCATCTTCTGTTAATAAAAATTCTCTTTCTGACTTAAATAGATGAACTGTGTGGACTGTAGATAAATCTCTCTTCTTATTAAAATTATGGTTCATGTATCGCTCCTTAGTAACAATCGACTGAGTCCCAACTAAATCTTTGTACCGGGCTGATGCAGAGAGACTGACCTCATCAACCCTTCCTAGTTTGTCTCTGGCTGTACAGCAGTGTTCACCTGAGTACTGGTAGCTGTATTATGATCATATAAAAACATGGGTGCTGTGGGATTTAGTGATTCATTCCTTTCAAAATAGCCCCTCCTAGCGGTGGTGTTGCACTGCAAGTAGGTACTACTTGTAGACATAGGAATACTGTGACTATACGTACACGTACTGGGTACAAAAGTGTTCTGCACTTTACTTGCAGTACTAAGTTGACTCACTTGTGGTTGGCTTGAGGTTATGTTATTTACATTTACCACTGGCCTCCAGTTGAGTTGTTGTCTTCTGCTAGGCGATGGTGGTGAGGTAACCACTCTGGTTGACTGTATCTCGGTAGACGATAAAACGTACACAGAAGCATTGCTGTTTAGGTAAGCATTAGGTATAGGTGGTTGGTTAGAGTTAGGCCTATCATTGCTAGTGTTGTTTCCCCTCCTGCAATAATAATCAGGCTGGTACCTATGATTCCTTCCTCGTGAAAATTCTCGACCGAATCCTCGGTTCCGCTGGGAATTCTGACGTTGAACATTGTGCCGACCAGTAGACATAGCGTTCACTCTGGCTTGGCCTCTGTCTTGGTAGTTAGGTCTAGAATTATGTTGTTGGCTCGAGTCTTGTTGTTGGTGGTAATAAGGGGAATTTTTTCTGTCCCTTTCAAACCTAACATGTGGTCGCTTATACAGTGCTGGTGAAACTCTAAAGTTGCTTCTTTGTCTCTCAGCCTGATCTATTTGTAACAGCTGGTGTCTGAATTCCGTTAAGTTAGAAAATGGCCTGTCTGCCCAACGATCCTGATAACGTTGCGGTAATTGTGACAGTAATATGTCTGCGAACTCGTCATCGTCCTTCAGCACCGACAAGTGTCTCGTATGCTCATACATTTCGCAAAAATGATGATTGTGAGATTTTATTTTTCCTCAGATCAAACTTCTCACTGTGAAGGCGAGCTCGAATGTTACTTGTATTTTCGCACTCCAGAACTATCATAGAAATTTAACTCCGAATTCCTCTACTGTGGCAAATGATGTTTTATTTAATTACCACCAGTAATGAGGTGTTCCTTAAACTATTTCAGAGGCATCTAAATTTGTCGTCTGTAGTTAGACTGAAGTAAGAAAAATACTCTTCCATTCTGTGCAAGTACAAAACTGGGTTCTCATGGGTGAATCCCGAACATTTTGGCATTTGTTCTACCCAGTGTTTCGATGGGTGGTATAATAAATTCAATGGAGCAGAACAAGCAGTAGCTGTAGCAGCCATGTTCTTTACCTCTTGCGTTAAGTTGGTTCGTCGTTGCTCGGAGGCTTCTAGCTCGCAAGACGGCGGAATAATCAGCTGTGCAGGCACGGTCAAGGTCGTGACTTGCGTTGTCGTGAGTTATTAGTAAATTAACAACTCTGCTTTCTGCTGTATATCCGGAGTCCATGCTTTCGTATTTTGTGAATTAGCAGACAGAGATAATGTGTTTAGTAGTGATGTACAGGCTTCCAACTCAATATTAGTGTTGTGTACAGATTCCTTCAAATCTTCAACTTCACTGATTAGATTTTTGCTTGTGGACTGTATGGCTGATATTTGTATGTTCAGGGTGCTAACATCTGCAGCTGTTCAACTAGCAAATTCCTGAACCATTATGTTTACATCTGCTAACTTAGTTAATCCATCTGAAAGAGTGGTGACTTATGTTTCAGTATCGGTCTGAGATGTTCTTAGTGAGCTTATTTCAGTCGCTAGAGCTTGAGTAGTGTTTTTCACCTCGGTGAGACCTACTTGCAGAGAGTTTAAGTTGCTGTGAACAACCGTGAATTTCGACTCTACATTTCCTTCAAAACTAGATAACTGTCATTGCAAATTCCTTAATTATGAGGTCTGTGTTTGTTTATGTTGACATAGCTCGGACTTATAATTCTAGTACACTATTTTGTGACTCAGTATCATTTTGTACCGGTGTCACAATAATTTTGCTAGGTCTAGGTGGTGTACTGCTCATTTTGTCGCTACCCGTGCATAAGTCTGCATCGCTGCTCAATACACGTGCGTCTTGTATAGGCTCAACCTGTGGCGCATGCATAGTAGCATCTGTGAGGTTATTGGGGTACGTCACGTCTCCGTTGGTATCACTCGTCGCCATGACATGGACTGCTGGAGCGTTACTTGAATTTTCAGCCATTTCTACTAAGTTTACTTCGCCTGTAACAGGATTTTGGACTATTTCTGTGGGTGGGTGTGCTCTTTGACTATTAATAGAGTCCCTGTTATTTATTGATTTGGACACCCTAAGAAAATACCTGTCCTTATCCGAGTCGCTGTACATTACGTGTTGCTACGTAAAATGGACACAAAAAGGAAAAATAGGAAATAATATTTTCTTGCTAGCCTTTTTGTTCGAGCCCCTATAGTTGTAAGCGCCAAATTACTGTGTAGTTAGAGTGCTACACAGCTATTTCTGACCTCTCTGATGGATGAATCAAATTCTCCAAGGGTTGTGTTATACTTAAAGTAATTTATGTGAGAATAGGAGATAATATGTAGGATAGTGTACAGTGAAATACAGTAATAAATATGTTCAATATGTGGACACTAATTGTGGAATTAAAATAGAAAACTATACCACAACTCATTATATAAAATATTTTATGTTAATCAGGTTACTGATATAAGACTGGAAAAAAAAAAATAACATAGGTGCTATTCCACACAAAAATAATTATTTAAAGATTTACTTCCACTATATTCATACCCAACACATGTGAGGGAAATAGAAACATAGTACTAGTGTGTTCGTACATGCATACATGAATATAGTAAACTGGGTACAAGACAAACAAAACTTTACCTCGGCCAAACTATTATGTTTTAAACTCAGTCGGGTTTTTATTAATTTTAGTTCTCTCTTTCTCTGGGCATCCGTGACGGTCCCAAGGCTCGACAAGTTAATAACTGAAATTGATACATAATTAAAATTTAAGTTCTTGTTAAAATTTAAAAGTCACAAATGTCCAAAATAAAATTGTTCAATGTAGGCAGTTCTCATTTGACACATTTATTTGGAACAACTCAATACTCAATATCAATAGATGACACCACAAACATGACATAACAGTTAAGACAATTTTTTATCGGCATCTTACGTGTCCCCAGATGTCTTGATGCTCACTTCAAAGCTAAACTAATTAAAATGTGATAATTGCCTCTTCTCAATTAGGCTAACAAACAGAGTATCGCAACCTAGCCTAACTCCCTCCTTTGGTAGAGTTCTATTCCTTACAGCGCTGGCAGAATACCAAGGAAAAACATTTCCTCTGCCGTAGACATGTCCATTCTCAAAGGATTAACCAAGCAAGTCAGAACAAAAATAATTTTTTCTGCCAAACGCATCACAACAATGGAAATTTAAATTCGGAATCTGCGTGTATTGGTGCATCTAGCAAAATATTCCTATGAAGACACCAAGTTCATTTCCTAGGAGAATGTAATTAAATAATCAAATCACACACATAAATACTGACAACACTGATCTAGGGTAAGTATTACAAATTCAAACACACACACATAAGTATGAAAATTATATCACATTAACATAACCCTTACAAGAAATTACATACATTGATCAACTAAAGTAAAAATATCACTAATTATCTCTGTAGTAGCCATTACAGAACTGCCCCTTCTGCTATTTATATGGGGAGAAATATTGAAACATCAAATTCATACACTAGAAATCACTTGAAACACTAAGACATAAAGAATGAAAAATAGACATAAGTTCCTTGAAACACAATATCGTTGGCGATAAGTTCATCTTCTCAATAAATAAAATACATCAATTGAAACAAAAATACAAAACACTTATACAATCTCTCTACTTGCTGTGGAGAAAAACATTGATCAATTTGAATTTAGCACGCTAGCGTTAAATGTTGGCACTCCTGAAGTGTGACGGTCGGCGAAATTGTGATGTACTTGTAGAAGGTTGGTCGGCGTGCCACGCCGACCAGCCATTTCAAAACATTAGTTTAACGGTGGATCTTGGAATGTGCGGGTCGGTTCGTGGAATACTCACTCCAGGTATGGTATCCACGCACTAACACTAAACAGTTATCGTTTTCTACACACCACTGTCGTTCCTTAAATTGTTATACGTCCCTTTTTTAACTTTAAACAGTTGTTTTAACTATGTACTGCCTTCATTAACGAGTTAAAATGTTATTGCCTATAACTCGACTTTACAGCATTGCGTATTGTCGTAGTATGCAATATCACTGTTTCTGACAGACTAAATATTTAATTTAAAACTTTGTACCATTTAAAATCATCTTGTTTTTTAAAAGTCTATTCACTTATAGATTCTATTCTTCTACTGCAACCTGGAACGGGAATCCGTCTTCTTGTACTGAATAGAACCCTCCTACTTCGTACCATGCCCAGCATGAACATGGGTGAAAGGTAGTAATATTACGTCTGTGCACTACCTAATCAACTTCTAATATTCGTTAAAATGAAGAAAACCCTGACTACAGTAATTGGTAATAATTGGTTATGAGGAAAGTATTCCTCATTTCCCTAACAATAACTAGGACAATGTAGTACACAGCACGTCAGGAAACAATACAACAACGACAAAAATATTACTAAATTCATAAATAGAAATACGTGATTACCTAAATAGGAAATACTGTATATAGAAACACAAAATAACACAACGATTAAACGTTATCGTAATGAAGAATTAAAAATAGTTAGAAATGCAGTGCTAATTACACTTAATCAAATAACACGTTAAATCAATATTCAATAACGAATCATATTTACAACACAACTTATCATACTTGAAAAATACACGTGATCTCAAGAAACAGCATAGCGAAATATGGATATGATGGAAAAATAAATTAAATTCTCCTTGATCCAAAAATAAATAAATAAATGTCAACCTTTACAATAAATATAGAACTAACCCAAAACTGTAAGTAACGTAGTAATAAGTTCTTAGATGTGTTAGGAGGGTTGTTATTTTTATTTCAACTTGTTTTCTTGGTAGGAACCCACAGTAATAATTTGTGCATTTATGTAATTGTAATATATTGCAATGCAGGAATTAAAATACCCGGCTTGTAATCGCCAACGACATGTTTAGTAAGACAGGAACTTCAGCTGGCATGTCTACAAAAACAGTCGCTAAATAAGAAGTAGGTAGTCCATCCAGAGAAAAGTGCTACATAAGTAAGTGGTTAATATCAAGTCTACGGTCCACTGAGATTTTGTGCCTGTCAGCTGCAAAAATGTAGGCCTACATATTACCAGAAGAAAAAGCCAGAAGACGTACTCGTATATATTTTCCGGTCATTAAAGTGTACTTGTTTAATAATATGTGGTAATCAACTAAATTATTTAAAGCTGATCAGGGCAGTTAGGCCTACCCATTTTTGTATATTATTTCCATTTCGAATGTGAGAGCACAAATTTTTGCTGTGTAGTCTACAATAAATATGTTAACTAGTTTAAGTATTTTGAGTCGCATGGCTATGGTAACACTAATCTTTCAAAGGTAGGCCCTAACACTACAGGTAAGTTTTTTGATAGTCTTACTACCTGAAACTTAAACTAGGCCTATATGGCTTTATGATCTGATAGTGTAGACCAAATTGAAGGCAATACGAAAAATAATTGTAATAATGCTTGCATGAATTATTTTATTTATTATTTAGTTTAAATATGTTTGCATTTACTGTAACAAGCTCTTGCAACTTCAGTTTGTCATAACCAAATAAGCTACTATTATTTAATCTTTTTAGATGTCAAGTAGAAAACATAAGTTACCCATACATATTTTTTTTTGTAATACCATTAAATGTTACAGTTTTGAACATACCTAAGAAAATGTGCCAAAAAAGTTTTAAATTTTAAATGATTATATTAACTTAATATCTGTAGAGTAGGCTATCCATTACTGTAATATGAAATAATTCCATTAACATTGCCCAACTAATCCTAGTATTGAAAATTAATTATTTGTCGGAGATCTAAAGAAATAATCTAAAGAAAATTACAACACACTTTGGATGTTATTGCAATCATAATATACCTTAACTGTTGACATGTTTTGGTTGTCAGCTTGAAAGCACATGGTGGTGGAAGGATACATAATTATTTTGTTGACATTGTCTTACGTTTTTATGATCTGTCAAATAATGGAATTCTTATACGGTATGGACTGTATGTAACTCAGCAGACACATGCTTATAATGTGTTTAGTTGAAGTGGTTAGAAGTTTTTTTTCATCCATATGTATGTCTTTATTTCACAGCTACTGGGTGCTACTCAATGGTAACTGCAGTATGTTATCATTATACACTGATGAGTATTTTTTAACTACCATAAATTTCAATTTGTTGCATTTTGCATAAATTTTCTTTTAAAATTTAACTTTATATATTTATGATAGATCCTGCAAATGTTGTAAGATTGCGGGTGACATTATATCCAGCGTCGTTACTTTGAGGTTCTCTTAATGTACTTATTGATGGTTGTATCAATTGCGGGGTGGCACGAAGGGGAAGGTTGAGCACTGTATATGTACAAAAAAGTTATTTTTGCAGCAAATCTAAAATATATATATATATATATATATATATATATATATACTGTACACACACCCACGCACACACACACACACTCTCTCTCTCTCTCTCTCTCTCCCTCTCTCTCTCTCTCTCCCTCTCTCTCTCTCTCAGGCCTCAAAGTCGGTCACTTTTTTCACTTCTAGTCACTATTTTTGACAAAAGTCACTTTTAGTCACTTTTTCTGAAAATTGTCACTTTTTTCACTTTTTTGAAGTGTTCGAAATTGACTTTTTTTAAATCAATGAAATTGCTCCATTAAAATTCTGTTGAGTTAATGAAGGAAGGTAAATACAATTTTCAGTTA
>PNEQ01043599.1:0-31109 GCA_003012365.1 Medauroidea extradentata | reverse complement strand
GAGTTCATAGATCCTATGCAAGTAACTGAGAGTTACTGGAAGTTTTCGCTGACATACTGCAGTAGTCCTCTAAACTCTTGCCTGGTCTTTCATTAGACATTTTATTTATCAGTTGCAACGAGCTTTGTATGTGCTGTATATATGTTACATGTTGTTACATGTTTGTTAAGGATACTGGGGATGGTCTTTTAATAATATGGATAGTGTGGTAACAATAAATATTCGTAACAAAGTTGGAAAGCACTACAATATTTGTTAAGCACTGCGTTGATGATTTGATCAAAGGAAAAAATTAACGTGGCTGAATCGAATGCTAGTACGTATGTATTTTGCAATGAACATATTAAATCTAAAGAAACTGTCAAAGTAACAAAAAAGGGTCTAAATAAGATATACTCTGCATCAAGAAATAGAGGTGTCCAACTTAATATATCTGAGGGACAGCATGTACACTCTGATTGTCGGAGAAATTTCACAGACGAGAGGCGCATATATCAGCTGAAGAAAAAATTAAGCGTAGAATCAGATGTAGAGCCTTTGTCGATTTCTCCTAACAAAATGCGTTCATCAGTTACAAACTTCAGCTTTTACGATAACTGTTTTTATTGCGGACAGAAAATTTCGAATTTTTAAGTGAAAAATAGTGTTATTTTTGTAGTTTTTATTTGAAAAGCGGGGGTTTCCCAAGAGAAAATATTTGATTTCAAGGTGCAAAATGGTGCTATTTTAGCAGTTATCGTAACTAAACATATACATTTCTACAGCTAAATATTACCATTTTATTTCATTATAATTGTTTGAACCGTCAATCCCCCTTCCCTCCCCGGTAACGTCCCTGAGTGTTTTGCTTATTTGAACACACTAATTTTGACATACTGGACGGGATGAAGCTGCTCAAAACCGATACCAACCAAGTGACAAATGTCAACAGACGTGCATTAAAAACGTATAAAAATCTGACTCTATAACACATTATATTTACTTCTCATTTTATGTCAACACAAACTTTCTTTATACTGCATATACATATTATCAGTAATATCTCAAATTTGTCGCATGCAAAAAAAATATATATCCTCAATTTTTTATGCTAGATAAGTATGACAAAATATTTGCTGTTTCTTAACATGCCTAATACTTTTTAACAATGTGTTCATAAATATTTTCCAATCAAGCCATAGAGAGCGCATCCTTGATGAACATAATAGAGAAATATGTTTAGCACTTATCGAATGATTGAAGGAAAATTCGTGTAATATTTTTGATTTAAAAAAGATATATATATTCTTACTTATGTAGCCAAAATGACACCCATTTTGATATAAAATTGTCAGAAAAGTAAGATAACACTCTCGAAATATCCACTTGAATATACGGAATCGCATTTATGCTGCTATAAGCGGCATTATAAACCATCATTGCATCCTTGCATTTACCTAAAAGATGTAGTGGCAGTGCTCAAACTATTGCAAAACACTGCTGTTGACCCTAGCATATAAACCTTTTCTTAGACAAAATACAGGGTATTTTTTACAGTTCACTTTAGCACGATTGTTTTAGAAACAAATATTTAGGAGTGAGGTATTCATATGTCATCCGCATATGACAAAAAATACAAATACCAATTAGAGCATAAATACATAGAGTGATATTTGGTGCCTTTGTTGTGAATCCGACATATAGGCCTATCTTTGTGTAAAATATACGAAAATCGCTACAGAATAATTTATGTTGCGAAATTCGTCTGTAAAGACCTTGACAAATTTGATTTATAGACTACTGAACCTTTTACAATCAATACACGACAGTTTCACTTTCATTAATTATTTTAATTAGATGAAAACGAAAACGCCAAGATAATGTAAACAGAAAATATAAACAACTCTTATTTTGTACGAAAATTCGCGAGAATCGATGGATGATTTAAAAATATGACAGCGAAAAATTTTACATATACCTCTTTATATGACAAAGATATTTAAAACCAATTGGCTCACCGTTATGTAGTGATCAAGAAGAAAAAATTTTCACTCGGTGCCAGCTAACAGCTGATTAGATCTCGGAACACTTCAAAGCATGACAAGGAGTAAGCAATAAGCTATCCTGGGTGTTTATATGCTCGAAGAAATACCCATTTCTGAATATTTACTCCCATAAACCGGGGTGACATTGTCCCCCTGGGGATGACATTATCCCACTCACATTTTTTTTGGTATTTTTGTCGTTCTGTGAAGAAAATTTCGAACTTCAACTGGGTGGATTAAATATTTTCATTATTAATCAGCTCGAGTTTTTTATTATTTTTTTTACTACATGAGCCTATAATTGAGGTTTTTTTCGGGGTGACTTTACCCCACTAAAGGATAAAGTCACCCCGGTTTACGGTACATAATACATTCTAGTTTAAATAAGTAGCGTAAATTATATAGGCCTAATCACATTACTCCACTCTATTTCTTACTAAAGAAACCCGTACATACAGACTAAGAACGGTAATGTGTGCACTTTTGTGGAGCCAACCTTTGATAAATATTACTGTACTTTAGTGGTGACCGAAGAAGTTAGCGAGTTCTCTTCCCTGTAGCCTAGCTTAAAAAAACTAATGTATACTCAGGTAAGTAGCACTGCTCTTTGGCTGGACGCTGACAAAACAATTCTACATGACTGGGCATGTATCAGAGTTGCATATTTGTTATTTACTCAGCGCCCTTTAAAATAGGCCAAGGACCAAATGCGAAAGTCACACAAACTCACTGTCCTTGGGATTATGCCAATGGTCGAGGGGTCAGATCTCTCGCCTCCTACCTAGACTATTCGAGTTTGACACACGGCTAGTTCAGCTCAGATTTTTTGAATTTGGGAAACGTGGCAGATGTTACTACCTGCCGGCGGAGATTTCTCGGGGTTCTCCGGATTAGCCGCCTTTCTCATTCTGTCACTTCTCCTTTGAAGGGCTTTATTACATGTCATTCTTAAGGGAATATACCTAGATGCCAACAGGCCTCCAATCAGAAGTCTGAATTCGAGGTACGATACCCTGACCTCGAGTACCCTCCTCGCACGAGATTTATTTATCACAAGAAAGGCTTATTCGCAGATAAGTTGGCAGCAATTACGGAAAACAGTGTTAAAGGAACAATCGCCCGCAGACTAACGAAAATGTTATTTTTTTGTATCAGGAGAATGGACCCATTGTGTGATGTAAGAAAGTGTTGCTAACAAATGTGCTAATTTTTAACACGATTATATAATCGCCTTTTTTTTCACTCGTTAAAGCCTTCTCTGTAATCCTAAGATATTTTTTGACACTGCCATCGTCACAAAATTTAGGAAACGTCTTTAATTGTTCTTTTTCACTTGCTTAATAAAAACGTGGACACTACAAGTAACCACCCACTACAAAATAAACTAGCTGTCTCGTTAATGCATGGAATATATGTTTCGCACTCTTCGCCCGCGGATGGATCAAGGCGACTGGACAGTGGTGACCTTGAGAATGGACAGACGGGTGGGGTACAGTTTGGCAGGTACGAAGACAGTTGCCCTCACCTTTACCACACAAAGGTAGTGCGAGCTAGTCGGATCAGGCCATCAAAAGAAAGGAAATAAAAATGGTGGTGAGCGCTTAAGACGAAGGTTAGCTCATTCGTGTTACATGAACTTCTCGGAAGTTAGCAGAAGTCTGTACTCGTGAGTCGTAATTCCTGAATTTCATACCACGCTAGAGTTCAAAGATGCCATCGCAGCACAACATGATATGGAACTGAAAAATTCTGAAATAACTTAGAATATTTAGGGGGGGGGGGGTACAATGACCCACATCGCTCCGGTTCCTGCGCCACTGCATGTAAACACATACTTTACTCACAGGGGTTTGGTAGTCCAAGGGTAAGCGCATGCCTCCTGAGCTAGCGGTTGAGGATTGTTCCATTCTCTCGCTTCAGAAAGTGCTTCTGTAAGAATAAATTAGCTTTGATAAATGCCCCTGCGAAACATGATTGTATCGGCAATCGGAGATGGGTGAACTAAAAGGTAACATTTTATCCAATTCCGAGAGCGGTCGATCATTTAATATGAAAAATAGAAATTTTGTTAAAATAAAACTGATTATCATAATTTTATTAACATGATACGCAAATATCTTAACTTTATATGTTTTTGTTAAAACCGTTGCTTAAGCTATCTTGGTATTATAGATAGTTAAAAGAATCCGATGTGAGTAAAATATTGGGAGTAATATTAATCCTAATATGGGCTTTTTCCATTTGCGGATAAAATCGCGTTGTTCAGGGACACGTGTCACCATATTTAATGTCACGAGTAATTTTTGAAGAGAGATAATCAAACCCTCAACCGCCCACCCAAGAGACGCGCGTCTTACCAGTGCACCACCTGACCACTCTGAGTAAAGAGATTTACAAATAAATAGAAAGCATTTTTTTAAGTATGCTATGGTATGGCTTTATAAAAACATAATTGTGTTGCTTCAGGTTAGCAAATTGCAGAGCAGAAATATTTGCCATTGGGTAGTTTTAACATACAAAAGGTCAAGGAAAGTTATTAATTTTTGGATTAGTACAGTTTGGTGTCCTTATCCCGATTTTGCGATCTCTAGAGACAGCCCGCCACTCGCACCGCCATATGGGAAAAATGTTACCAAAAACCAGTTTTCCGAGGATACCGTCTCACCAACGCCATCTACGTCAAATATAGGCATGATAAAATTTATTGAGCATTAAATTTCCTGCAACGTTTGCGCGAAATATTTTTCAATCAAATACTGAAAATTTTGCAGCGAGGAAAATACTGAAATTTGATGAAAGTCGCGCACCATTGCCCTTAAATGTGGAATGCCAGGTAAGCCTTATCCACGATTATTTATTTACTTTCATTTCGATGCCGTAAATTGTCCAGCATCTCGTACATGTATAGCTTTTTGCAGGTGTGTTTCATTATCTTTCAAGGTTTCATCTTCGTTTTCTTCTTCGACCTCGTGAGACAGTAATTTCGCAACATGCATGTCGTTATTCTTGTATCCGTCTTCTCCGGAGTAAGCAAAAATCTCTGCCCGGTTTCCACGCGCGCCTCCATTGCAGCATGTGCAGGTATCGTAACACTTCAAACCTTTTTCTCTGCAGCCACAGGCTCTACCACACCCTTTCTTGCACTTGCAGGAAATTAATTTAGAAGTGCTTCGGGTGCTGGATCTTTAGTTGTTTATATAAATAATGGTAGTACTATTTCATGTTTTATTCTCTGCTCATCGCTGTAACATTATGCCCTGGATACACGGGGCAACCTCGGCTAGAATTTTAAATTTTTAAATTTATAATTTACAACGAAAAAAAGTCGGCCAAAGCTAGTGCAATACAGTACGACGTTCCTGTAAATATCCTTGATTTGTAATGCTGGTACGAGGGAAAAGGGTATTTATTACTTGTTACATACTCAATATTTACTTAAAATTCTATAAAAGTGATAGTTATTGCTCGAATTTCAGACATTTGCTGAGCTTGGCACCGCTGTAACTTGTTGTCTGAATGAAAAATATTGTTTACAAAATTTGCAGGAAATTTAATACACTATAGTTTTTGTCATGCCCATTCTGATGTAGATAACGTTGGTGAGAAGATATTCGCAAAAAACTGGTTTTTGACACAATTTTCCCAATGTGGCGGCTCAAGCGGCAGTCGTTCGAGGTCGCCAACTTGGGATATTAATTAGGACGTCTAACTGTACTAATATGCCAAATAAGAATTTTTCTGTTTTTTTTTTGTATACCGAAACACATTGGTTGTGCACGCTCCTATCAATACTGTTTTCCATTACTAGTGAGTTTGCTCGCAGTTGCATTCATGAAAATATCAAAGTTTAATACAAACTCTAAAGTCCAGCTCTGCTTAGGAATAGCATTCAAAGAACGTGTTTATTTTAATCACATGCCCTCCACTCATTTTTAAAGCTTTTTTTTATCAAGGCCGAACATGACGAAAACTTCTTGAACATTCGTTTCATTTCTGTCAAAATGCGGTAGTGTTTCGCTTGTAACTTTTAAACTGCTCTATGAACTGTAAACAGATAAGGTAAGTGTTACGTGTCGTCGACAGCAAAATCACCAGAGACGGTGTCACACAACTTGACATAATGGCAGCAACTGGGTGGGGAAGCGGTCATGGTCTTTGTTAAGGAACCATCCCAGCATTCGCCTGGGTGATTTCAGAAAAACATGGAAAACAGAAATCAAGATGGCCGGCGACGGGGAACGAACTCGGGCCACAACACTACTGAAAATAATATGTTGTTATATAAGCATTTATCGTTTGACGGTTTTCTAACTGGAATTTATTGTCGTGATTAAATATCTAAAACGAAGTTACTATAAGGGTGACAATGGCACATGAATTAAGTACAGTATACCGTCACCTACAGTATATGCACGATAAACTGAATCGACGAGCAGATTTCTTGCCATACTAGTTTTATAGTAAAACTTTAAGCTGAAGTGTTATCATTTAATTGTCCTAAAAGTCTTTGTAGCAAAGTTCAACGTATACTCCTCAATCATTATTTCGGTGGTATCCATTTATTTCATTCATTATGGAATCCATCAGTTTCATACATGCTTTATTGACGATTTTGGAAAGCTGCAAAAATTAAATGTAAAAGCACGGAGCTTACGTAACAACGTTCAATAGAATATATAAGCATGATGTAACGCAGATTAAGCGCATAGTGGACTACGGGTGACGTAATATAATGGCTATTTTAAAATGTGTTCTATACATTACTATAATTATCATTATCATGCAAAAATGTAAAGCCAAATATGAATTACAACACTAAAACTATGTATTACGTGTTACTATGCGCGGTAAAAAATGTTCCGGAAAATTAATTTGAGACAATGTTGCGTGAAAAAAAAATCTTAAAAAATTAATTAGTAGTTGAAACTTTTAAACGATAATTAATAGTATCATAACGAATTAAAGATACCTAACATCGAAATCACCGAATAATTCCATTTACATATTTTGACTAGGTTGGATCATTAGAAGTTATTTTTTTTTCAGTGAGCAGTGTATATTTTTCGTATTAAGAATAAATATGGGCAAAACTTTCTCACTAAATCTAATCGGTTTATAAAACATAGTTTTTGTAAATCCCTATTGGGATTTACAAAAGATAGAAATTCTATTTTTCATTAATTTTTTCTTTTCGAAACAGGCGAAATTAACGTTTTATTAATGTTTAGGAACGATATTATCCGAAATAACCTTAAGTTTACTCTTGCCGGCACTTTACCTGGTAATATAAAAAAACTAAAAAAACTAAAAAATATTGGGCCGATCAGGATTCCAACATCAGACGTGTGGATATAAGGCGGTCGTTCTACCGCCCATACTAAAGCATACTTGGCTATAACGTTATCAAAAATGTTGTACGTAAAACAAATGATAAAAAAGCTCACTGCGCTGTTTGAGACAAGGTTCTGGACGGCAATATTACGTTGAGGAATTTAATTAGGGTCTAGGTTCAACCTAATCAGTACCTAAATCCTTAGATTACGTTTAGGAATACCGGCAAAAAGTCGAAAATTGCCGAAGTTTCGGAGAACTGTTGCAAACCACAACTTAGAATATGAATTGTGCTTTCACGAAGATTTATTCGTTTCAGAAATATTCAGAAATGATTTCGTTACGGAAACGTAACCTAGAATATACCTCCAGGTTCTGTTCATAGTCGCATCATTGACGTCTTTGATAATATCTTCATACATACAAATACATTGTTGGTTTGGCTTTAATCATTAAAGTATAGGGAGTTTGACGTCACGAACGTGTGTTCAAAATGGATAAATGTGTGTACTATTGTTTATTTGTGCTTTTTCGGCTTAAAGAAGCAACCTATATGTATGAAACGTGTAGAGAAAGAACGAGAATGCATATCAATTCGTATAGAGTCACTATGTTACCGATTCCAAACCTAATTGTAGGTATACATGTAATATTTACTTAAACAAATAACAGCTGGGTTAAGGACGCCGCCTGCTTGGAGCTATTTTGCACGTAGAAGCTTAGACGAGAGGCAGCAATAAGAGTCATCAGACGCGCGCGCCTCGTAGCACATCGTCCCTAAGCGCAAGGCGCTAAACTGGCGCACAGTGTTTCCGTTGTAGCGCTGTAACTATGTGACTTCAAGCGATGACGCTATTATTTTATTGCTGCAAAGTTAGTACCAAACTTCACCGTAGGATTCTTAACTTATTTCATATCAATATGAGCAGTACATTTTGAATTATAGCCGTGTGAAAAAGCCGTTTTTAGCCATGCTAGGAGGCTCAGAAATAATATTTATAATGCGTGTTATGGTTTGAAAGTATTTAATAATCATTCCTTGAAATGTTTTTTCTTATCGTAGATAGGTATATTGAGAACACTGATAGTAGTTTCTGAAATAAATAAATATTTCTAAGACGCTGCAGAACAGTTCAACAGCCAGGCAGGCGAGCGCCTTAAGGATAACAGTATTGTTCCAGGCATTGTTTATGTTTGTGATTCTGATATAACAACTCAATTAAATTGTGTGAAAATTGTGGTACTCTCTCCTGAATACAAATATATTCCTTGTTTATAGAAGAAAACCAACGTGGCTTGTGATTACTAAGAAATATCATCTTGACTCTCGATAAAATTTCGAATTTCTCGCCCATATTTCACTGCAGTCACATGACATATGTTGAACACAGAGTTAAGTATACATTTGTATCTTAGAGTATATATACTGGAAGATTCGTATAGCCGATGCTCACTCTACATTTTATATTTACTCTTAAGGCTTTAATAGAGTTTCAATAAAATAAATAAATTATTCCAATACTATGTCACGATACAAATAAATCACGTTTTTATAAAAATAACATAAGTAAAGAATTAAACGTTATCATTCAATATTGAAAGACTTGGCGTAAAATAATTAGTGGCAAATATTCAAATAATAATCAATACAGTCACTAAAATAGAAATAATAAAAGCCAACCAAACATAAATCATTTCATTATAATAATTATGAAACATGTAATAACAGTCACAACTTAACATATTAATCAAAAGATAACAGCCACAAAAATATTATTTATGGAAATTTGGTTTTCGATGGTACAATGACGGGAAAACGTTGGAAATACAACTGCTGGTTGTAAAAGTATATGTCCATGTTGGCTCAAAATTTTTTTTACGATCAATAGCAAACATATTTGTTTTTATAAAAATAACAAAACGTTCAATAACATTGATAATGTACAACATTTATTAAAACAAAACTATTATAACATAGTTAATGACAATTTCCTTTTCGTTGGTCGAGTGTTGGCCAAATATAGGAAAAAGAGCGGTTGGCTACAAACTGATATACATGTTGGACTCACGTTACTTTACAACTGATTTCGAAATCAAATTTATTCTATAAAAGTAATGCTACATATTCCATAGAACACATCCCTTTTTGAAATATATTTTATTAGCTTTGTTTCATTCAACCTGGTGTAGCTACACCAATGCACTGGTGTTGCTACACCACGAACAAGGCGTTTCATTCAACAGGATGTGACATCATTAGGGCCATGAAGTATTTGCAAAAAGAATTTTGCCACAGTTTGTTTCAGTGTGTTACGTCCATATCTGCAGTTCCGCTTCATGTTCATTGATTGGATGTTTTAACATAAGGTTCTGTCCGCAAATCACAGACGTGTGGTGTTGTAGTATTCTTATTGTGATTGGCACAGTCAAATGAGAGACGTCTGTACACAAACACAGGCTGACCAATTACCATGAAGTAGAACTGCAGTTGTGCACGTAAGCAAACAAACTACGGCAAAATTCTTGTCGCGAAAACTACATGGCCCTAGACATCATGCTGTGGAGAGGGACGGCGTTTCATTCAAGTTGGTGTAGCTACACCAGTTTATTTTGTGCAGCACACATTACACCAGCTCTGGAGGAGGTGAGAACCGAAATATAAATGGCTAGCTGGCGACGAGAATGGCGTGCATTTTGAGACTCGTTCAAGCTGATACGATTAAAATATATTTGCAAAGTCGTATTTATTTTAGCTATTAAAAGGTGAAACGGTACATTGTGTATAAGAGTGGGGACTGGGTTTAAAGTGAAGAATAAAATTTATGTAACCAGTTCTGTACTTTGAAAAATGTGTGTCTAATCAAGAAAATTTATGTGCAGTATCAATTGAAAACGTATGTGGTGGTTATTTTATACTACGAATCTGTTTGTCTGCCGAGAAAAGAATTTAGAAACGTTGAGATTGGAGCCAACGAGAAAATATAGGCGTATCTAAAGTGAGTCAGTGTGAAATTACTGTACCGCTGTTTTTGTGTGTGTGCTCACTCTGTCCGTAACACTTTAGTACTATTATCATATATTGAAATATTGACCTTACGTTAACTGCTTACATTTAGGTTATATTGATTTCTAATAGTTTGGCCTAAATAATATTTGAAACATGAGCCGGCTCGCTAGGCATAACCACTTTTGTTCCACACTTGCGTTTAACGACGCAGATTTTCTTTGTGTACACTTGCATAACGGATGCTTATGTTTACGTTTTTTCACGTTCTTTCGTGATTTTCGTCTGCTGGCGGCTGTTTACCCTGCTCCTTATCAGAGTAAATCTGAGTAGACCTGGCGAAGAGATCGAATTGACTGTTTAGAGATATCGGCCGGAGGTAAATTTAATTCGCATCAGATTTCTAAACGGTTTTAGAATAATTTAAACTCTATCGAGTAGATAGTGTAAAGTTTTCGTAAGCTTTTAGCAAACGGCGACATCTTTGCACGGGAATGAAACGATAATACGCACAAGCCCTGTTGTTCTTAAGACCTTCTCTTACAAGCGTCTAGGCAGGGAGACAGCAACGTACCGTTACTGGCTCAGGCATGCAGCCACTAGGATGCCAGACGGCCATTAGCAAACGGCGACATCATTTACTCTTTCCCTACCACGTTCTTGGCTCTAACATTCTGGCAAAGATAATTTTATGATAGATGTCTAGCACTGAAATATTACCATGCATCTCTTAATGAGTGCGTGGTAGATAAATAAATCTAAAAACTCCAATTGAAGGCTCAATGTTTTAGGGAAGTCAATATAAAACTACAATTTAGCAATCCTAGATAAAAGTATTTACAAACTTCGTTGGCAGACATTTCAATTGTATAACACATTTATGTGTCGTCTATCGTGCGACAAATAAATGTACGAGATTTCAAAATCAGATATTGTATTCTAGAAATATGTCAATAGTGTACTTATGTTACTACGAGTCCTATGTTATTTTTAATGGGACAAAAAGGCGGGGAGACTTGTCTTCTTCTGCTCGACCCGGGTATGTTCGGCAGTGTTCGGGTGGTTTAGGAGATGCTTGTTCGACTGTTTTGTAAAGAGCATGCATGTTTTATTTTTACAATAATTATTTCTACATAATTTTGCATCGAACTAATTCTGTAACGAGGAAAGCACTCTAGAGCACAAATCGGCTCCTACTGTGTCTGAGTTTTTTTTTAATTTGTATGATAAACACAATTCTATACTTAATCCCGATTAATTTCCGTCTAGTCGTGAACATGACTCATAATAGGTTTGTTTCTATTTCATTTTTTGTTTCTGGAAAATAATGTGTTACAGCTTGTTTTGAATACAGGGCCCCGAGACATTTCCTGTATTCCTTGTACATGCCATTTTTTTCAAACGCAGTAATGTCAAAGCACACAGAGAAAGAAATATCTCTATTTACATAATGTAAAATCGTTACAAAATATAGAGTAGGTATTTTACATCTAAGAATTCAATCCTTTGTGTAAGTCATCTACAATATGCATTTAAGCTTGTTTCTGCCACCTAAAAGGTACATACATACTTCGGTGAGAGCATCGCCTTTAACTTCGGGTTTTTCTTTACACTCGCCCACACTCAATTGTTTACATTCTTAAAACAGGAATGAGGGGAAATAATCATTAATACAACATACATAAACTCGTAAATGGGGAATAAATAAATGAGGATGAAAGAGAGAAAGAAATGGTCATGATTAAGGGTGACTAAAAATAAAATAAAAAATAAACGGTTACATGAAATGAACATGCTGTTATGAAGAGAAGGTGAGAAGGTGAAAGGAAATGATTATGACAAAATGCCATGCCATCTGCACCAGGACGCTAAACTACATTGTCGAGTGCCTAGGCATTTCTAGGAGTTATTCCACAAATTACCTGTTTATCTATTCCATTAGTCTGATCGAGCCTTAAATATCAGCAAGAGGGCAAAATACAATAAAAAAAATAAAACGCGGGAGGGACAGGAAATGATATTTTTGGGGACCTAGGATCAGGTACTTATAAATAAAAATTAATGCATAAATGTATCAGAACTTATATCGAAGTGTTAACCTTAAGTAGTGTCGTCAGAACTAAAACAATTTTAGACAACTACCACACGGACAAAAATTAGGGTACTAAGAGTACTAATAAATTAAACTTTTCATTACCTTCACAGTAAATAACAAGACTTCACATACACATACGTGAGCAATTTTTTTTTCGTAATTTTAACTTACTTGGACTTAATGTCAGATATGTCATGTCGTCCAATACAGACATATATAACTTTAGGAAATACGTTTTTTCCAGGTGCTTCAAAAACATGTTTTATGGTTCCTGTAAGTCCCCTTAAATAAAGGGAGCGAGGCTATAAGATATTCTACAGTACAAGATGCCTACATTATATTATGAGCGACAAACTTATTAACTAGAGACGAAACGTAACCAAGTATATGGCTTTTTTTATTCGTATGTAATAGCTGATAATCTATAAAAGTTTCAAGTGTTACGATAGAGAAAATAATTTATTTTCTATGTAAGCAACAAGCGAACATCTACATGCATGTTGGTTTATTCTACAAACCATCGTTTCGCCACTAACCTTGTATACACCAGCTATACAAATCGTCGACGAATGCTCACTGTAATTGTTTTCAAAAGAAGTTGATATTATGTTGCCAGTATTCGTCACAGTTTAAGTACAAAAAGTTCTCTTTTACGTCTGTAATAAACACACTCGTCATAATATCAAACCCGCGCATCTATAAAAGTTCCATTTCCGAGGGAAAAAATTAAATTTTATCGTTTCTGAGTTTCGAACTAAAGACTGCGTTACTGCCGCCATGTGGTCTTTATATTTGTTTTTGCTTTTAAATTCACATGTAAGCATCACGGAATCGAACTTTAACTGATTATCTAAACTAATAATTTTATGAATAATCTTGGATTCGATAATTAACCTGCAGACCGAATGCCTATGCGCTCGACTGTCTACGACTTATAACTAAGTACGATTTCACCTTCTGTATGATTCCGCTAGTTCCGCAATATATTATATTATAAATAAAATATTTAACACGCCCAAAGAAAAATGTTATTTATTTTTATAGTTTACAAGTCAGCTTCTGTGAAAAGCATAGTTATAGAAGCTAAAAATGTTATCAAAGACAGAAGTTCGTTTATATTAATTAAATTCCCTAGACAGACCCTCAATGGCTAATGCTTGAGTTCAATTCCATTTGCAACATATTTGCACCTTAATCAAAAATGCGATAATCATACAAGCTTTAAGATAATACACATTAATGACACAATTTTCGAGCTCCGAACTAAAGACCGCGCGCCGTTGCTTGATATAGTGTGTTATTATTAAATAATGAAAAACTTATTTGCACATTGCCACAGCTTATTTGCTATAAAAACCTATTAAGAATGTATGTATCGGGCTTTGTGCTAGTCGTCTATGCGCTATATTAAAGTTTTATTTCTTCTCTCAAGCATTATGCAAGACGTTCTCGATGAACTATCGCGGCAAAAAGAAACATTATTTTTTATAAACCTAAAGTAAAAATTATTTATTCGTCCTTTGCTGGCTACGAGCTACAAATCATAAATCGTGCTTCCTTATCACTTCTTGCTTAAAACTTTTACTGGAAAGTTATTTAATTTATATAATTTAAGGTATTTAACTATTCGCCGAATGTCGGTCACTGCAGAAGTTATAATACTCCATCAGGTTTTCTTTGATATAGGTCAAGGTTAATGTAACGCCAAGATTACGGAATTAAAAAAAAGGCTAATGTTCGTATTTTCATGTATTGAAATAAACGTCAGGGCAGTCGTCACTATTATTCAACACGTCTTGTTCTGTTATGTTACTAAGTGCCTGTACAACCACCTCCGGATAAAGTTCTGGATAAAACTTACCTGGCAGATAGTTTAGAAATGCGTATTACCACCCTCTGATATTGCCTATCCGAGAGACTATTCACTGGAGAAGCTATCAGTATTTTACAGAGAAACACGAAAAAAAAATTACTTCATATTTGCCAGTGGGACTAAAAGTAAGGTTAGGTTTACACTTAGATTCTTTTCAGCAAGCACAACGTTGTAGCCGAACATAAAGTTTTACCCAAACAGAATCTGCGCGGAAAACGTATTATAAACTAATTACAATCTGTGTTAAGTAACTTCAAATTAACATTGTTTCTCGTTAAGGTATACCTAAATCATGGAAATATAGTTTGTATACTTTAATTTATTAATCGTCTACGATAAGATATAAATCTGAACTGATATCTTTTAGCGAGTTTATAACTAATGCCGGAATGAGTCCCTCAAGTGAATTTCAGTGAGAACATCCACATTATGTGCATGCAAAAAGAAACGGACGTGTGTTGAAATGTTAAAATTTGGATTATTTTTCAGGTGACTGCAACTTCTTAAAGTTTGCGCGTTTAAAACGCCCGCGGAAAAGTGCATTGACGTCAAAAGCCATAGCGCACGCGGAGCCTTGGCAAGCTAGCCGACTGCTGTCACACTCCGGCGGAATACCTGACTATGCTTCAATACGTCAATAAAAACTGATTTGTAAGCCTGTTACAATGGTTCGATTGGTTACAAGTATGAATTCAATCATAAAATGTAACGAATTTTATATTTCAAAAGCATTCGAGTCAGGGTTTTATAAAGGTTTAGGGTTACTCACATTGTGGTATCGCGGAATATCAGAGCAATATCAGAGCACTGTAATATGTAATAATATATTAAATAAACCAGCCATTGCTAGGGGCTGCAGTATCCGAGTGGATAGGCCACTTGGCTCCCACCAAGGCGATCCAAGGATTTTCGCATGTGGGAATCGTACCGGGCGATGCCGCTGGTCGGCGGGTTTTCTCGGGGATCTCCTGTTTCCCCCGCCCTTTCATTCCGGCGCTGCTCCCTTCTCACATCATTTCACCCCTCACCATCGCTAAAGACCTCGCTGTTAAGCGCTGACCAAAATATCTCACTCGCCCACTCGCAAGCCATTGCTGTTTTATATCCACTTTTCAGTTACTGTATTCAAAAACCATATATTTGCTTTACAATAGAACCACACCATAGCGCAATGGTTACTCTGGGTGAGTTCAATAATCTATAGGGTTAATATAATATTGTTTCTGAGATTTTGCCTGGAACCGTTGATTCTTTATCCAAATATAAAATTTTATCTAAACAATTGTATTTTGTATTTCATTATAAATGTTAGGTTTATATGCAATACACAAATGTATACCGCAAAGAATACTTTGTGGACTTTTTGGTGTATTTGGTTTAGCGTAGGTACCGCAAAATGTTTGTTACTTATGTTGTTTAACAGAGTAGCATAAGCCTGCTGCAGTACTATTTACCACGAATAACCCGTACATTATTACGTAATATGTGAAGCAACGAGTGATCGAACACGCACAAAATAAACACAATTAACCTAATTCCGAGCTTAAACATATATGGCCCATTGTTTTAAAGCAGTTGCACTATTCTACTACATCACAACAGAAACTTTCGGATTTACATTAAACTTAAAGCACTGTTTTTTCCGCACAAATATGACATTTCAGACATCGTATTAATATGGTGGCAAAAATGATGCTTGAAAAATAAATAAAAATTTTTGTATCACATGCTTGTCAAACTTTTTAAAAAAGTATTACTTAAAGAATACCCGACCTATATGAGTTTTTAATTCGGGTCCGCAAAAATAGTAGATATATTCCGTGATCAATATGTTACACTTTACACTCACGTTACAGTGTTACCTAGGTCTTTAAGAGGCAGTACTACATAAGTTGCGTCTGTGTGTGTATGTGAGGCACACAATCGATTAAGCTGTAAGGGTGCCGCTAGCCGGCGTAGGTACGGTCGCATCTCCTCTCAGCACAAGCCACTCAACTGGCGTGCAGACCTTTACGTTAAAGTATTTTCCTACGGAACTTCAAGCGGTGACCATATCATTTTATTCGTGGGAAGCTCAGTACAAAGTCTAACGCATGTTTCAATAGTTGTGTTTTTCAAATATGCTTGGTATTTTGCTAGATACGACAGTCCAAAAAAAACCGTTTTTAGACCGTATTTAGAAGAAAAATTCTTTTTGGTATCTTTACTGTGAAAAAAGGTTTAAAATTACCCCAACTGTAATTTTACACTTTTGTACGGGTAATTACGTAAAACACTGACAATGCGTGTAATTTTACATCAATATTCCTAAAAATTCAAAATTGCGTACAATGATTTGATAAAAAAACACAAAAGTACAGGTGTATTTTCAAAGAAGATCATGTGAATTTATAATGTTTAATGTACGAGTAAAATTACTTGATGATGGTGTATTTTTACTCGTACGTTAAATATTATAAATTTTTTTGCAACACTGCCAATGAAATAACAAACTGTTATCATGGTAAATTATATGTTTTACGGTGGAAATTTACAATAACTTAGCACTTTAAATTTACGCATAAAATTACAACTATTACTTTTAAATTAATAGCGACATGTAATGTTTGATCCAAAAAGTTTTATAAAATATACCTTGTAAATATGAAATTAAAAATGTTTTTGTCTTGTTACGTCAGCATGTCGTTTTATACCGAAAATATGGAAATAATTATGTATGTTGTAATCAGTTTAAAATTTAAAATTTTACTTTGTTTATCTCTAAAATAATTTCAATAACAAACCAGCTATATAGTTTAATATGTACTGCAGACATTTTACATAAATTGTTCCTTTAATTTAAATTATTAATATTATAACGATTGTTCCCCTTTAGGAGAGCGATTGAACTTGAATTCACGATTTCATCTTTGGCTGTTTTTTCTCTTTTAGTATAAAGTATAAAGAATACCGAACACAGACAAAGTTGTTTAATTCTAAAAATTAAAACTTTTGTACCCGTAATAAACTTACTGTGGTCGTGCGAGTATAATAATTATATTTTTTTTTTTTTAATCTTGGAGCACGGGTAATGTAAATCAACAGCGTGTAAAATTACACGGTCAGTAGTATTGCTGTTTTACAAGCATCGATTGTATTTTTACCATGACGTAATTGTAAAAATACACGGACATCGTCAGTTTGAAATTACGCGTACTTGTATGGAGATTGCGCTGCCACGTACATTAGTGTAAAATTACACAAATTTTTTTACAGTTTTCATATTACTTCAGTGTTAACAATATGGCATATATTTCAACGTATTTTAAATTTCATGCAAGGGGTCCATTGTGTTACGTGTTTGATTTAAAAAACAGATAATTAAGGTCCTATAATCATATTTTATACATTGATTAACTTTGATAAGCCATTTAAAAATTATTGTTAAACACATCAAACGCTGCAATTGTGGAATTCCCGAGCCTTGTTTGTTAGTTCAAATCTTTTCACCAACCCAAGAAACTAGATTCAAGTAAAAATCACGCAGTTATCTACATTTGCACTACCAACATATTAAAAAACTAACCAAGAACCACAGAATATCTAGCTGATAATTATCGGGCCACAATACAGCGGTCGTAAACGGAACCCGTGATTGTAACCTGCTGATAGCCTATTCTGAAGATCGTTTTTTTATCAGCTAGTTTTATCCGGAGATGTTAATAAGGCCCCAAATGTAACAAACAATTTTTTTTCAAACGTCGCCAGAAAATTTATATTTTCAAATCTGTTTATGTATCTAGTATCCAACTAAGGACTTCGAATCGTTACAGGTATGTTTTTATATTGTTTCACGCTGAAAATATTAATTTACTTCTTATAAGTAAAAAAATCCGTACATAATCTAAATGAAAAATATTTGGAAAAATTCGAATCAGTAATCTAACCAAGTCCCGTTGATCATAAACATCCAGCATTTAACAGTACCTAAAAATTTGAAACATTCGCATACCAACACTTTTTCATTTAGGTATCACTAAGTCGGTTCCTGCATAAAAAGCAAGTTGTATGAAAATTTTGCTCCGGAGGGAAGCGGGTGTCGGTGGTAGCGCCATTGTGCTCGAACACACCCGATCGTACTTGGCAATCTTTGGGTCGGCTGCCATTTTTTAGGATGTCACTGTCCCTATATTGGATGTTGAACTTGACCTTTATATTTATGTTGGGCAGTCATCTATGATATTTTTAAATTGTCAAAATTTTCAAAAATTTCCAAGAAAATTTCAATTTTAAACATTTTATAGACAGCAATTTAATAGATTTTCTTTGACATATCTTAATTGACATAATTGACCGTATTATTATTGTCTTAACTTTTGCAATACTTTTAATACGTCTTCCGGAAGTATAAATATGTACCAACGTTGCGGGATCATTGAACGCCACTTCGTCATGACATGCATGCAAATATTTTTTAAATGTTAGGTGTTATTTTGTGCAATTTTGTCAGTTTTCTCTATCCCCAAAACTCTTACCTGATTTATTTGTCATGCAGCATAAAGTAGAGGTTCCAAGAGGTTTAAAGTTCGGTTCTTGAGAGGCGATAGGGCAGACGCCAGGAGGACAGAGAAGTACCAAAACGCAAGGATGGGAAAAAATAAATAGATCCTTAAGAAAAAGCCGATAAGCGGCATCGTCCATCGCAATTCCCACTAGCTAAAATCCTGGGAGCACCTCCGCCAAGAAATTTAACCTTTATTCGATCGATGAGCCCAAATAATGCGGAGAGGTAATGAGGAGGCACTGGAGGATAGTAATTATGTTAAGAAAGAATATAATTTTTCATATTATCTCAGTTAGTTTATACATACATGTTTTTGTAATGATAACTTTCTCGCGAAATTACGACAAAGTTTTGTCCAAAAAATTATTCGCATAACGTAGTAAAATATGTTTATTTTTATGACATCATATTGTAATTTATTCAGCATTACCTATTTTAATTATTTCAGAACTTTTTGGTTATTACATAGATACATTTTTTTCCTATTCTAAGATTTGTAACATTAAATTTCAAACTATCTTCCTATGTAATTTACCGTGTTTAGCTAATATCAAACCTTTAAAATTTAGTGTGGCACACTGGGTCTACATCACTCACACCCACACTTTTATTTTATGTATATCTCTGTGGCTTGGTGCTTGAAGTAGCAAACTCGATTTTTGGCAATTTTACGTTAAGTGTTATAAAATGTTATACAAATTACCAGGCTCATGTGCTAGAATCATTTATTTATTTCTTCTACTACAACAACGAAATTTTGGTGTTTTTTAACATCGGTCATATCTGTATATTGCATCATTACGTATGTGAAGAAGTATCGAAATTGAAAAAGTTTATTCTCACACATATAATTTTGTATTTTGTATTTAACTCCACTAATATCAGTCGCGCAATAAAATGCCACAGTTAAAATAAGCAGCTTTGGTTCCAAACTTTATTACTGATGACAGTGAAAATAGGTCAGAAACCGTTTCAGCAAGAACAACCAATGTTGTACTTTAACCACCAATCTCACAAAAGTTAGTATATTCTGATAGTACAATACATACCAATGTTGACTTTATTTAATTAGTTAACATTTTTATAAAATATCTGTTTTTATATTACAAATGAAATAAATTTCCGATGTTATACACAGTCGCAATATCAGTCCACAAGTTACACCAAGGAACATCATGTTAGTGATTTTTCAGCAATATTAACAGCCTCCATTTCCTGCAATCTGGTTTTGTCACTTGGGCACTTCTAGCACCAAGCCACAGATACACATATTAAAGATAGATCCAGACCAAGCATTTGGTCATTTAAAGGGGGCGAATAACACGTATCCTTACTATAAAACGGGTAGCGGTTGGGGGGGGGGAGGCTCGCGTCCCCCGGAAAAATTCGGTCTGCGAGGTGCCAAATGGTAGGCCTATCGAAAATTTAAATATACGGCTGATATATATGTTTCTATATTTTAAAGAAAAAATTGGTTTAAGTAAAACATTTAACAAAGGTACTTTTAATAGCTTAAAAATAAGGGAGTTATGCCCCACACAGGCCCTCATACTAGCTATATCACTGGGCCTAACCACAGATCTCTATAAATATATTAGGCCTTATCAAAAGTGGATTAATATTTTCAAAAAGTTATATAAAGCTTGTCATTACGCAGTGTAATTAATGCATGTGGGTCATATAAACACACCTACATACATACATACACCTTACTTCCCATGTACAAGCGTTACCTTTATATATTTTTTAGGTCGATTGCAACTAAATATATCTGCAAGAGTTATCAAGTTGCCAAATTTATGCCTTGTGCAGACATCTGAGAATGGCCTGCGAAACATGCCTTTGCTGCCACATTGTTATAAGTAAAATTTAATTAAAATATAAATTATAATATACCATGTTTTTAACACGGACAACAAAGTATAAGCTAATAATTTAAATAACAAAAAAATTTTGGTACGACATTTTCGAAGTGTACGAAATAAATTATCTTGTCCTCACAGATACACACCCCAATACAGATTGCCCTAGAATTTGTGACAGTGAATTTTTGAAAGCTCTGAAAATATTTGTAGAATTTAAATGAAAAACGTAGAGTACATGCATTATGTAATACGATTGCGCGAAGTAAGTGCCATAAATAAAACTTACAAGTTTCAACATTTCATATCCTTTGCAGCGCAACAAAATTCTTAGTCGATCCGTCTATTATGTATATATACATGATGTCCAGAAACGGCTGGAACATAAAGCACACCACGCAAATCCTGGGCAAAATTGGAGACGAAAATGTAAGTGGCATAATATTGTACAACCAACTTTTTCATTGCGCAATGTGGCAACACTGGACGGAGTATGTCCCCCTTTGCTCGCCACGTGTTCTGGTACCATATCACGTACGCGGGTTAAAATACCAAGCAATTCGAACATGTTTCTACGTATACTCTACGTGACTTACGTAATATCATATCTGCACGTGTAGAGTAAGAGGGGACAAACTCCGTGCAGTGTTGCCACATTGTGTATGACAAAAGTTGTACAACATTTTGCAACTTACATTTTCGTCTCCAATTTCGTCCAGGATTCGCGTGGTGTGCTTATCTTCCAGCCGTTTCTGGACATCATGTGTGTGTGTATGTATACATATATATATATATATATATATATATATATATATATATATATATATATATATATATATATATATATATATATATATATACACAAAATAATATACAAATTAAATTTAAGATAATTATACCCACTACCCACATATATTATAGGTATGAATTAAAGCTGAGGATAGAACTTATTGGCAACACTAGACGTAACCTGAAAATTTCCCGATAAATATGTATTCGCAATTTTAATTTTTAATATTTTTTTAAATATATTTTCACAGAATACAATTGCGCTGACTAAACTTATTCGATGAAGGCGAAGAACTAAGTTTTCCACTAAACAAGTTCATCTTGGTTATATTTATCAAAGATAACACCACACACTGTGATTTTGATTTGTTCGAATTGCGATCGGCTTACAAGATCACGTAGTACGACTTCATGCATCACTCTTGCTTTTTTAAAAATATCGATTTTGACAATCTTTTCGTTACTGAAAGTGAAAGTTAAAGAAAACTTCACGACAGGTCTATTTGATATTGAAATAGAAATATGAACGTTTAGCCGGCTACGTGAAAGTGTTCCGTATCAAGGCATAAAGTGTAACATGAAGTCATCGCAATCCTGATCTTACCTTTTTAACGAGAAAAATTTTTAAAAGTATTTTGAGACCTCAGCTCAGATTGTAGTAAATGTGTACATTTGTGCTATCCTTCTTTATGAAATATATATATATATATTATTTTAATTATTGGGCAACCATCAAAGAAAGGAAATATAGTTATGTTTAATACAAAGATTAGTTAAAAAGTAAAAAAAAAGGATAGTAAATTCTAAATAAAATAGTACTTCTATTACGTATAAAACATTTCAGAAAATTTCACGTGCATCCTTTTTGCCATTACCAATCTAAAAAAAAAAAACCGGAAAAAATCTGAATGCTTACACTCCCACATTACTTTACTTGATTGCCCTAACTAAACTGCAACTAAATTTCTATGTACTGAATAGTTGAATATAATGTGTTTTAACAGCAATTATATTTTAATCATCAGCTTAAATTCGAGAGCTGAAGTTTTACATAAAAAAATACTTTGTATGTAGCCATATGCACACTGGTAACAGTTTTAACAATAATATTATTTTAATTAACTGCTTATCCCCTGAACTAATTACTGTAGTGAATTAAAATACGTAAATTTTTCTTTGAATAGCGCCTTTTAAAGTATAAAGTTAAAAGTATTATATGTCTCTTTAATATTTGGCTAGTGAATGTATTAAACGCAGAAAGATTTCCATAATTTCATTTATAATGAGTTAGTTAAAAATATTTTACTGGTTGTCTTGCTTTAACCCGCAATCTTATAAAATATTGGAAACTGATTAGCGAATAACTTTGCGCCGGGCTCTCATACAATTAATAACGCAAATAACGGCTAGCGATCTCGTGAAGTTTCAAGATATCAGTATTACACCACTCCAAGAAAAAGTATGGCTGTTTGGAACCTACTTTGCAAAATAAGAGCTAAAGTTGGCAACATTTGTTAGGGAGAAGGTCTGCAAATGTGCTCAGGTAGCTGGACCTTGACGAAAAGGTTAACGAGGGGAGGGGGTTGGGGTTGAAGCAAGAGTTGGAGACATCTCAGAAGAGATAACGCAGTCTGTCGTTAGCAAACGTGCGAGTAGGATTAGCCTCAGTGCTGCTGTGGTTTGTCATTCTGTAGAACGGCAAGATGCCTGGACGTCGCAAGAAGAAACGTGAAGGTAAGTAAAATGCCACTAAATGTTTTATCTTATCATAGTTTCATATTATTTTGTATATATTCATCACATTTTATTTTATAACATTAGTTAAAGAATTTCTAGACTCTGGTAAGCAAGTTCTAATATATTTTATTCCTATACATAATTCATGAATACAATTTTTTTTATAATTTGCGTTATAGGCTCTAAGTGGTTTCTTTTATGCGTGAAATATTAATAAACGTATAATTTTAAAGTAACTCTATAACGTGGTATTATATGAAAATAACTTGGTAAAAGTAACTAATTAACTCCTTTTTTAATCGTGAAATGTCTGATTGAAATAATAATGCCTGCTATTCTTATCCAAATTTTATCAACCTAGCTTGGTAGTGGGTGAAGTAGGTGGTATGCGAGAATAATAAATAATTAAATTTGTCGCTAGTAGTTACACATTACAACCATCCTGGCTAAATAATGCCTTTCTTAAGAACCCTGCTGTAAATACTGTTTTCAGAACACTGCCGCACATAAGAGCATCCAACACGTGTTCTCTTTTACGCGAGAACGGTTTTACCTATCCCCAATATCTTTGTATATTAAAAACACGCTTAAAAAAATGAAAAACATGTTCCCGTGGCTGTTCCAAATTATTTAAAATTATTAAACAAATTCAGAAAAAAAATTCATACGTCATGAAGCCCATGTAATGCAGATTCACTGTGAATTATTTCATTTCATTTAATTCATTGGTTTTCGCCGCTAACATGCTTGCGTAACGTGCTAATTTTTTACTTTGATGGGTCGTTACAGGAAAACTACGAAGGCTAAAAATTTTTATTTCAGGATAATGTACTCCTAAGTAACGTCTAACTAGCTAACACAGTTTCGTGAAAATTTAAAATTATTGTTTTTCCAGACTTGAATGGCCTTAAGGACGTCCAAGTGTGAAATACTATTTCTATATTTTATTATATTTTCATAATTTATTGAGAGTGTATCAAATGGAAGACAGGGAAGGTAAAGTAAGTGGGGTTGACGTCTTGTCGGTCATTAGAGGCTGGTACACGACTTCTTACGACAGGAATCAAGAAGTAGATAAAAAGGCTGTGTGCCATGATGGAGGTTTCTTTGATAAGCGGCGTACTCATAATTTATGACATGCGAATAATGTTAAAAATGCTATACCTACCCAACAACAACTGATTTTCTGTAAAAAAAAAACTGAAGCCGCTAAAATTTATTCAGAAAACGCACGTTGTAGCCATTTTATTGCTGAAATATCATTACTTATGTGTACGACCAGAATTTTAAAATTTATTTCGAATAGTTTATGGAAACCAGTAAAAAATACCGGTTTTTTAATTTTGATAACTTGGTTTATACCGAATACATGAAACTGTTTCCCTGCACTTATGGATGTTAGTCAACAAATAGAATCTGTACTCCAAATAAAAATTGCTTGTTCAAAAATGAATCTTAAGTAGTTGTCTAATGTTGCTAAAAATAATTTTTGCATGCTGGTGTTTTAACGCGAATGGTTAACTTTTCAAATCCAGCAAGACTATCTGTGAAAGCTCCCTTCCTGTCTTAGATTGCAATACTTCAAAAAACAATCTGTTTTTGGATAAGACGGAAATTTTTGGTTAATTATGGACCTAATTATATCTCTTTAATTCGATAATTAGCCAAATATGTAAAAAAAAAGTTCATTTAGTTCATTTACTTCATAGAGCAAACAATTTGCACCATTTTATGATTCTGTTTTGTCTCCTCCCTTTCGCGGTTTAAAAAAGAAAAAATTGTTAAAATATAATGGAGACCCGTGGGCTTAAAGCGAGGAGTTCAGAAAGTAGGAAGTACTAAATTTCTGCTTACTAGGGGCCCTTAATTTTGGCAAAAAAAAAATTGCCTCAATTAGTTCCAGTGCCTTAAGTGCATATCTGCGGTGTTCCTATATGGTTATTGACAGCCTGTTTTTGGTGAAGACACGTATCTTATTTGACTGAGCCAATCACAATAAGGTTACTGCAACACCACATGTGTGGGATTTGAAGGTTTATCCCCAAGACTCGTGAGAGTTAAAACATCCAATCACTGACCATGAAGTAGAACAGCAGCTGTGCACTTAGGCACTGAAACAAACTGGGGCAAAATTATTTTCACGAAAATTATGCTTCCCTACCAATTACCATGATTACTTCAACCACTTGACCGGTATAAAAGCCTATATGAAAAACTTTCCTTATTCACCAAGTCTCATATGGGGCGTGGTGGTCGAATGGTCAGACCACTCATAACCCACCAAGATGTTCCGGGTTGAATTCCCGATGGTGTTAACTCTGGCCATTTGCGCAACGAAATGGGTTTACACAATTAAAAACATCAGCAGTAAGAAGTAGAAGTAAGAAGTAAGCGGTAGCCGTACACAAATCAAATGCACACAATAGCGAGGTTACTGCCTGGTTTTCAATTAAAAATCTCAAATTACGGAATGCATTCATTTACCTTTAAAATACCCAGTCTGAAGTGTTCATTTAAGGTTAAAGCAAATTACAGCTATCCAGTGGATTACAAAAGGCACCATGGGAATATCGACCTGTTCTTGAGATTGATTAAACTTACGATTTCCACGGACGAACTTAAAACAGTTAGAAGTAGCGAACTCATTGCGTTCGTCATAATCTAAAACAATGTGATGTAAAAATTGCTAAATCCTACTACCCAAGTCTTAATGCTTGAGTTTTTAATTGTGTAAACCCCTTAAGGGGGTTCCAGGGCACAGACCTCCCAAACGTTATATAAATTCTTAATTACAGAAAATAATACACAGGGAAAAATTTTGAACTAAAGTGTAAATTTATTAATCAACGGTTGTGTATTTTTTACATTACGAACTATGCAATGATCACTCGCATAAATCTCGCCATCGCAAGATGTTCGCCCACTCCTGTCTTTTCTAATCACTGCAATATTTATTGACGCGCATTCATGGATTAACGAGAGTCGCCAAGTAAAAAAAATTAAATTTACAAATTAATACTACTAATAGTTTTACTAATAAAATGTTCTAACTTAAGTTTTGAGTAATGCTCTTGTAGCACAATTTGTGCCTTTAAGTCCAAAACTACCTCTTAGGAGGATCCCCGCTTTAAAGGGGTGGTCGATGATCATTTAAAACATTCTTTGTTTCTACCCTCTTCCTCCTTCGTAGCATATACAAATTAGGAGTATATGATGTGTTCACAAAATATGTGTGACCCCTCCCCCCCTCCCTCAATTTGTGCTCTAGTTGCGCCAGTGACTGATACACAGTGCAGAACGACGAAATTTGTTGGCGGGTTTTCTAGGGAATTTTCTATTTCCCACTTACTATACTAATAAAATGCCACTCCTAACTAGCACTGAAAACCAAGAACTATTTATCGACATCTCTTCACTTATACACATTTACTGGCATCCCCGTTCCTTTGTCAGTAATTCTATGAAGTTGTTAGTTGAACTGCCTACGTATATTTGTATCCTCTTTCGTTTCCAGATTTCAGACAGTCAAAACGACAAAAATTACTTTTTTTACGCAACATTTGCCTTTTTTTTTAATGGTGAGAAGCTCTGGTGAAAAGAGTTCCTGTGCGATTTTTTTTCCTAAATGTTTCGCCCCTTTTTATCTGTTTAGTGGGAGGAGAAGGGACCTCCCTAAGTTCATTATGTAAGTTCTGAGGCCATATTATTTGTAAAGTATGGCTTTATTATGAAAGTTGAGACAGAATTTGTGAATCACTTATTAAGACTTATTCTAAAACATAATTCAAAATAACAATAACTATAGTCGAGCCAAATAAGATGTCATGGTGAGAAAAGTACGTGAAATATTGTTAACGATACAATAGTTAAGAAAAAAACGTTTTTTGGCATTCCAAAATTCTCCAGTGTAATGATGTGAGCTATAAATAACCAGGGGTTGGAAACGTGTACACGGAGAATGTGTCATTTATTTTTAAATTCGCATTGTTCATGAAGAGACCCACTGCGCCAGAAGTTCAAAGATGTTAGTCATTTGCTTTAGGTACTTATTTTAAAAAAAGTCGATATGCAGGCTATATGAACGTAAAAATTATACACGGTTTCAGAAGTTTTGACTAATTGAAACATGTATTCCTATTCAGATGTTATCAAATATAGGTAACGACTAGCAAGGGAAGTTAAGTACGGTCGCCAACCTGGCAGTGGTTTGTTGGTGCTTGTAGTTAAACCATTTCGTTCTAAAATTAAACGTTCTTGTGTATTGCTTGCATTTAAAATACAAAGTTGTGATCATAATGCCTTTTTGCTGTGAACTCTTTGTTTACGTCGAAATAATTTCCTGCAGCTTGTACCGTGATCCGTTCAGGCCATTCCACAGTGGCACGAAAACGATTACTAATGACACGTACGCGGGTACTGGTCACATAAACGGAAACGTAAGACCTTCCGATTCTCGTCTATGATGGCACGCAAGTGGACGTGGATTACATACGGATTCACGAAACAAAGCTGGTTAACTTTCAACTCTTCAGTGTCCGTGACTCCGTGTAGCCGGTAGGAATGGACGATTGTCAGGAGCACTGAATCATTGGAAGAAAACAGGTTGTAGTATCGCCACGAAAACGTAAATACCGACATGGTTCAATAGTATAGAAATTATTATTTAAATAACTTGGAATCGATTAATTAATGTTGGTTCAAATAGTGTAATCGCGGATGTCTTGTAATCACGAATTTCAACCTTCATAATAATTAATAAACAACGATGAAGTTAAAAATGACTCGTGTTACGGTACAATAGAAGGTTCTTAGCCACAAATTTCTTTAGCGTATATACGCAACTATAAAAACCGACAGTAATCCAAATCCCAACAGATTCAGCGTGTTTGCTATTTTGTACTGCAATGGTTACCACAAGGTAGTATAACCATTCTCTAAAAAGTGAATAAGTTTTAGGCTTACAGTGAATTTTCTTCCGCAAGCATACTTAAAAACATGAGACTTTTTAAATAGTCTTAAAATTAGGAAGAAAGGTATATGTCGCCTCCGTAAAATTGCCGCAACGGCCTTAAATCAAATGTATGGCAATCAATATTGCAAATGTATGCTATAGAAAAATAAACGCCAATAAAAAATGCATACGATCATTGCTTGCGTGGGCGTACGACTGTGCTTGATAGAAAAATAACTCTCACTGGTTCGCTTAGTAGAGTACGTTTCACTGCTATTTCCACACTCGTTGGCAGTTGTGAACAAAGTCTTGCAGCCACATTATTTTCATGACCGAGAAGAAAAATTTTAGCTTAAAGGACTACCATTTTAATGTGTCGCCTCTAATTTCACTTTAGAGAAAATAATACATGCACCTTCGTGAACGTAAATCTACCCGTTCATAAACATTGTAACACCTAGTCAATGACAATCTTCATTTGCAGATTTTATTTTAAACATCACTTTTCTCCGGCCTAATCTTAGGTTAGTAGGCAGGCCTACTGCCATAAGGGGAAAAATAAATTCGACTCTGCATTCCAATCTAAACTTTGGGAAAATGGGAAAGGGGGAAATACATAGGCCTACTAAACACTTAATTTTATACACTCACTAGTTTTCCACCCGCGGCTTTGCCCACGCTTTGCAGTTTTTGTATTTATTATTTTCTTTTTTTTGGTCTTGGAAGTGGTACTTTCGAATAAAAATGTTTCCCGCAACATCACATACAGGCACTCCAGTTATAAAGTTCCAGCAACCCCGCCCTCTCATTTTATAATCATTAAAGATGAATTATAGAAATTCAGTTTTAAGTGGGTACGAACAATCTAACGGTCGATGCCGCTGGTCGCCGGGTTTTCTCGGGGATCTCCCGTTTACCCCGCTCTTTCATTCCGGCACTGCTCCAATCTCACGTCGTGTCATTCCTTACCAGTGCTGAAGACCTCGCTGTTAAGTGCTGACCAAAACCTCTCAACTCAACGAACAATCTAAAATTTGTTAACATTAATGTGGTTTTTTGCTATAATTGATACATTGATACATTGTGAGAAACAATAATAGCTCCTAATATATATTGTTCAGTACTTCTTTGTAAACGATGTTCCTTGTTTCTCTTGCTTCTATACAACCATAGAGTAAATTATGTTTAAGACAACAGCAAAAAGTAACAACTTCTAAATTATTAATTTATTGACATGCTCACTTTTCGTGATTCTGGAACATTTTATTTTCACAGCCTCAAATGCCAAAATTCGAAAAAATCTTGAAGTTAATTTTTTTTTATATTTACATAGGATTTATTCCTTATAAAAATAATCTCGATATCTTTACGGATTTAAGAGATACGTAGGATTAATTGGAAACGAGCGAAATATTTTTAACAGCCATAAGGCTTGACATCACACGCCGTACTCAATTATCTTCCTTTTTTTATTTTTTTCATTCCGAGATAATAATTGTGAATTTTTTTTATTGCAGCGTGAGTTATATTTACCTTACCCTACAGTACATTCATAGCAATTAAATTGTTAACGTATAATTAGTCCACGATCAGTCGAGCAATTTTTTTTGGGTTACCATCATTTGCTGTACTGATTCCGACCTCATTATACAGGTTGTTGCAAAATTGCCCTTCTAGGCTTTAAGGCCTTGTAGTGGAGTCCAAGACAATTAAATCTAGCATAGGAACTCGTGTCCGGAAACGTACCGTTTTGCCGCAACACGCGAAATACTACAACACACATTGCTTTCCCCGACTCTTGCTGCCTGTCGTCTGGAACCAGTTAAAAACGTGTATTCCATGGATAACAGCAACACAGTACCAATGAAGTACGTACACCTTGAATTGTGTACTGTAGTGAAGGATTACTACTGCACTGTAGTATGAACTACGATGGCAAGCACAACAGCAGATAGAAAAGTCTCTAGGCGGATCACAAACTCAACAGACTAGCAAGTAAACATTGTATTGACAATCCTAGTGAGTGGTGCCGAAAAAGCGTGTGTGATGATTTTGCGTGTAGCGCTAAAACGGTACGTTTCCGGACAAGAGTTCCTGTGCTAGACTTAATCGTCTTGATATCCACTACAAGGCCTCAAAGCCGTAAGGGCAATTTTGCAACACCCTGAATGTCAAAAGTTCGATTATTGTGTGTTTACTGCAGCGCAAGTAAACATAATTCACGCTATAATAGTACATTTCACAATTTTATTCTCTGAATTAAAAAAAAAACAATTATTGCAATGCGGTTTCTGATGCCGAGCTTAAAGGAAGAATTTATAACAAATTTTGAAAAAAAAATTGTGGTATTTTTGGAAGCCTGGTTGTGAGGTAAAAGTCAGTTCCATCTTAAGGCCCGTATTTCTAAACGTTTAGTTAAGATCTACACAAGATCGACGTATTATTTATATAAGATCAACATAATATCTACAGAAGTACTCCCATCTCAGGCGATTTTAATGTAAAAACAGTTAATGGAGTTCCTACAAATCACTAGAATGATTATGAATAACATTCGCTTTTCAGTTTTTAGTTTTCGCTTCCTCGATTTCTGGAATTTTTCGATTTCGCGGCCGTCCTGAGATGGTATCAGATAAGTCACGGCTTATTATTAACCGTCCCGTGCAAGACTATAAACACATGAAGGCGCCGATGAGCGGTGCTTATTTAGGTACAACGACTATTACAAGAACACACTAATATTAAGATTCGAAACATTTCCTGTAACGTTACAATTCGTTTAAAGCGTGAAACGATAATAATTACAATACTATAGATATTAAAAAATACCTATTATAAGGGTCTAAATAAAAATATTTATTAGCCTCTTTTTATGTAAAGTGATAGTGATAGTCATGAGA